>CATIWM010363394.1:0-20868 GCA_949671775.1 Mallotus repandus
CCTTATTTTATGATCAAAGAAGTTTTAGAGTGCATTCATCTTAAGTTTTGAGTGCATTCTTCCCTTTTCTAGGCTGGTGACTGCATTACTACTGTGTTGGACCTTCTCATCACCATAATCTATACTCTATACTGGTCTTGATGTTGTAGAGTTCTACTTTGATTGGTCAGGAGTTAAGAGAGGTATTTCTCCAAGATTTCAATATTTAATTTTTGCTTGAGCTTTTTATAGCTATCAGAGGTACACTGAGCATCTCTTGGAGTAGATTCTTGCTGATCCGTCTGAGGTACGCTTGTCATCACTCTTTCCTATATTATTGATTTCATAATTTACTGGAGTATGTTCTCCTTCTTGCTAAAGCTCCAGGTGATATTCCAGATGATGCTCCAGATGAGGCTTTGGAGATGAATGTTGAGTTTGAGGGATCCGAGACTCCTATCCAGTCCCTTGAGGTTGCCAGGATGATGCTTTTGCAAATAACACTATTAGTGATATTCCTTTACTAGATTGATCCATAATTTACTAGGCTGCTCCATTCCAGAGTCTTATTGAATATTAGGTTCAGATTAATAACTTCACTTCTCCTACTTTCAATCCTTCATACGCTTCATATGTGAATATTCAGGCTACTTTCCTAAATTTTTATAGTACTAATTTTGAATGTTAGTAGTAGAGTATTTGCACAACCTTAACTTATCCCAAAGATCTTTTACCATGGAAAATAAGTATCTCACAACAGATGTATGCAAGTGTATGCATGATATGTATGATATGCATGATCCTAACAGGTCTTCTATTTAGAGTAGGGTTATGCTCACAGCTTGCAGTGTAAGAATGAGGTGCTTCATCAGCAACTTGCAAATTTGAGTGATGGATGCTTCAATAATGGTAGTTCTTATGTTAGAGCTTTTGACATAGCTCAGATGATCAAGCTAGATGATGGAGTCTATAGCCTTACACTGGAGCTTTTTTATTAACTGATGTATTTGTATGCTTGTAATTTACTCTTTTCTGCCCCCAGAACCCTTTTTCTTACTTTTATAGTTTAGTCTTTGAGTGTAGATTCACTGTTTTTCCCCAACCTATTTACATGTTTGCCTCTAAAGTTACATTTTACCCCCAGTTTTTTATAGTTTTTGTTCATGAAAATGTTGACAAGATGTTAGGATCATAAAAAATTGAATTAGTCTTACACCTGTCATTCCCTTGTATTAAAGAAACATAGAAGTAAGTGAGCTAACTGAAGAGAGTTATTGACACTAAAATCAACTAGACTTGCTTTCAATGGAACCTGGAAAGGTGAGGAATCAATAGCTGCTGATGCACTAATTGATGACAGCTACAAGGTATGGATTACAATGCAAGTTATTGAGCCACCTTAATTCTCTAGGTACAAGAGGACACTAAATTTACAAACAGAATGACAAAAGGGTGATAAAAAGAGAAAACACAACTAAAATAGTGATCTCATAGCTCTAATTTCTCTAGCTTACATTATGTTTTATTTGTTCCATTCAGATACTTATACAATAAGATAAAGACGAACATACGAAGTTTGAACAAAATTTAAAATTCAACTTTATTCATTCATTAGGGCCAAAATGAGAACATTCATTACATCACATGATACAACTCCTGATATTAGCTTGAATATTTTCTTTCACTTTTATTTCTCTAATTTTTGGTTAACCCTTTTATTCATTCTTTTTTTTCATCATTTCTCACTTCTTTTTTCCTTTTTTTCTCTCAAATTTTCTCTCTTCACAAAAGTTATACCATATGATATAGGAGTATTCTTTGAACTTTCATTTGTGCCAATACTGAATTAATATAATTGAATTGAATTTATGTCAAACATGCAGATCAATATCATAATGCATAATGTCGTCAGGATGCACATTACACAAGTAAGTCAAAATCAGAATTTATATCATCAATCATGAAAATAAAATATTCACAAGAAATTTGGAAAGTTATTTAAAGAAAAATGGCAACATGATTATTTTCTATTCTAAATGCTAGGGATGTTAGCTCTTATGGTGGTTGTCTTTCTTCAAGTGGCATACACAACAACTATTCTTGCATTTCCTCAGGGACTTCTTTGATCACCTTTCCTTATTATCATGCATCAGATTCTCAATTTCCTTAGCTTGCAAACTATCATCATACAAGTCCACAAGTGTCTTAGGGTTCATCATTTGTAGTCTTTCTACTAGGTTGGGCGACACATTTCTCACAATCATCCTCACTTGATCCTTCTCAACTAGCTTAATCTTCATTAGCCCTGCCTTGTTCATGAACCTTGTTACAAAATCCGAGAATGATTCATTTGGCTTCTGCTTTATCAATTCCAAATCCCTGATAGACACCTCTAATTTGGTGTTATGGTCATACTGCTTTAAAAAAGCAATACATAGCTCTCTCCAATTAGCTTGGATAGATTTCTCTAATCTATGATACCAATTAACAGCTATTTCCTCTAAGGACAGTACAAATAGCCTAGTGACCACTAATAATGGGGCTTTAGTGGTACTCATAATCATAGTGTATTGGCTAAGGTGTATCCTTGGATCTTCAGTACCATTGAATTTCTGCAATTGGGGCATTTTGAACTTCTTGGGTAGCTTGTCAACCCCCATACACATTATGTCATTGAAGTCAAATGTGCACCCCATGCCTTTGTCTTCTCATTAGTGCCTCCACTTCAGCCATTTTGTGAGCCAATGCTTGTGTTTGCTTGGACTCAAATTCTTAAACCAACTCAAGTGATTCTTTCTTAGCCTTCTCAACCATGTAGTTTTCCACATCTTCAACTTTCATATCTACAGAAGTATATTCCTAACAGTATTCAAGGGTTGCCCCCCAACATTATTAGGATTTGGATCATCTGCAGCAACATGTGGTACTATAGCAGTAGGTATAAGTGCAACAATAGGCACAGGTGCAGCAGCAAGAGGCATTAATCCTGCTAGGGCTTGTCTCAATTCATATTGAATTATAGCTCTCATGTCATCCATCAAAGTTCCCTTAATGTCCTCTAAGGTCTAATTTCCTCCTTATTATTGTTCCATTTCTTCTATTTGCTTAGAGCTGGTGTTGGTGGTGCTTCTAGGTAAAGTGGATTGATAGGACTTTCCTCTAATCTACTAAGGATATCTTTTGCCATCGACTATGGACTTTAAGTGGTTCTCTTCAGTTTGTCACCTCTATGCTTCCAAACAAAGGATGACCCGGATGACTTTATAATGGCTGCAAAACATGGTGTCAGTGTGATGCATGAAATTCATGTACGCATGTATGCATGATGCCCGTGCTATACAACAAATAACAAGTAATAAGTATCAAGTCAAGTGTACAATATACATACTTCCAACCTTATTTCTCCCACACACATATTCAATGGCGAGTCTCTTTTCTAGGATTTTTGGTCTTAGCCTTTAATATCAACAAGGGATATCAAGAACTAACAAGCATGCCAATCTCTCAAATTAATAAAAGCATAGAAATAGCATTTCCAACTATAAAAGTTTAGCCCAATCTTTATTAGCTTAAATGGGCCTTTAAAGTATGGTCTTGGGCTTTTATAGGTAGAAATATCTCATGGCAACAATCACAAGCAATTTGTGTAGATCCTAGAGGAAGTTACTAAGCCACTACATGAGCTGAGTCCAGTGAAAAGGTCAAGGTCCCCTTAGCAAGATGCCCTCCTTTAAGACTTGAGTTACAGGCCAAGGTCAGCGGGGCCCCGCATCCTTTGCAAACTCCAGAGAAGACTACCCCCCCCCCTTTTAGGACTTGGGTTACAAACTCTGGTCAAATGAGCCTGGTAATCTCTCTTAAACTGAGTTAAGGCTAAGAGTGATGGTTAGCTAATCTACAATCCCATTAAGCTAGTGGAATCAAAGGACTATAAACCAATGCCATCGGTTTAATAAGGACATGCAAAAATGAATGTAAGAATAAAATAATTTTAGTAGAAAGCCGCCATTGATATTATTAAGGTTTTTACTAAGCGAACCTAATTTACTAAGTAATTTTGAAGTGCAAAAAATTAAAGGTTTCACTATTCCCATTATTGGGGCTATTACAACCTACGTATAATAATAGCTACATGCCAAAAATCAAAATAAATACACAATACAAATACCATTAAAACACAGAAAATTAAATAAAATAAAACAAAACTCAAAAAGCCTAATACTACGTGAAAGTACAAAATTTAATCCATGTCATTCCATGGATCTTCATAGGTCCTCCAAGGGTTTTGTTCTCCAAAGTGAATTTATATCACCCCATCCATCACATAAACATAAAAATAATCAAGGATTAGTATTTAAACAAAATAAAATAAAAATGAAATCAAATCAAATCATAATCAAATAAACTAAAAATAATCAAACAAAATAAAAAGAGAAAGGAGTAGAAGAAGAGATGACTTAATGGATGCAGTATTGATTCCCCTCAGAAGTTTTTGTTTAATTCACTGTTTGAATAAGTATGTAGTACTGATTTCCTCGATTCTCAGGCTTTGACTGCTTTTCAAAAGAACTTTTTTTTATTTCTTTTGTCTTGAGAAGTAGAGAAAAATAGAGTTCCCCAAAATTAAAACCTCAAGATAGGTTCTGTGTTTTTTTTCAAAGGAAAATGGCGTCCTCATAATTTTTTTTTTAGGAAAGAGAACCTCCCTTATTTTTTTTCTTTTTTTTTCTGCTCCGAAGAAGCCTTCCCTCAAATAAAAAATACGCAGAGTTTCATAAACTCAGGACCCTCCCTCCTGTGGTTATCACAGGAGATAAAGTTGTATTATTTTTTTAAAAAAATTTGAACGCAAAACAACCTAATAATCAAGGATTATCAAGATAAAAAAAAATTATTTTTATTTTTTATCTTCAAAATATTTTTTTTAACCAATCAAAAAGAAGAAAAATAAATAAATAAATAAATAATAAAAATTGCAGAAGTTGGTCAGACCTGTGCAATTTCGACTGGAATTGTGTATTTCCGATCAAAAATACATAATTCCATCGGAATTATGTATTTTTTATTGGAAATACACAATTTTGGTTGGAATTGCACAGGTGCGAAATTATGCATTTATGATCAGAAATGTACAATTCCAATCGGAATTATATAGGAAATGTACAATTTTGATCGAAAATGTGTAATACTGATCGGAATTACATAATTCTTATCAGTGATTTCTCTCTTTTATAACTTTTAATTACAAAATGACCCTTAAAAGAATTAAAAACTTTACAATTGGGTCCTTAAAAAAAGTTACAATTAAGTTCTAAAAAAATGCAATTAAGCCTTGAGATCTGAAATTCAAATACTGGAGACTTATTTGCAATAAATTTTCATCATGGGAATCCTCTGTCGCATCCATACTCCATTATCCCAAAATTAGGTGCTTACACCAAGTCAGCAAGCTGTCGATATAGCCTCTTATTCTCGTGCTCTAAGTCCCTAGTGTAGCCCTGTTGCATTAAGGAATAGTTAGAAACATGCATACATCTGCATGCTTATTGTGAAATACGTACTCTCCCACTGTCTATGGCTTGTATAATAAATGGTCTCTGAGATGAGGCGAGTCCATACAATTTCTCTGCCTGTGTTCAGGGAATCTACATTATAATTATTTCTAACATCACTATCAAGTGTTTTGTTGGTGCAGGTAAAATAACCAATCGCACTCACATGAGAAGCATCAAGTGGAGAAAAACTAGGTGGCTGCATATCATTAAAGCTCATATGTTACTCGATAGAAGTCTAGACTGCAGGAGTCTAATAGTACATAAATCGATCTAGAAGCAAAATATCACCAAGGGTGGCGCTCACCGAAGTCTCACCATGAACAGTCTCAATACACTGAGCATAAAATCCTTGCTCAATCCCATACTTGGTCCTCTCAGTCTAAGGATCAGTCTCAGTCTCAGTCTCCTCATCTATAGTCTCATCATCAACATGAGAACCTACTCTCTCAACCTAAGAAAAGAGAGCAAATGTTAGTAACATTAACCAAGAAAGTGAAAGAGAAGTCCATAAAAGTCAAACCTCCTCCAAATCTATAGGAACCTACTCTAGAAGGTTCTCCTGAATGAACCAACTATAGTCTCGAGAACCCTCAAGCAGAGTTGAAGCATCATATCCCTCTAGAGCTGCTCTCAGCTCTAGACCAGTCAACTTACAAGTTCATAACATAGAGGAGGAAATAAAACAAGGAATGAGTCATCGAGAAAGCCCTATATACCAGCAATATACGTGCTCACCAAGATATCACATCTTACAGCCATATCCAAGAAGCAAAATCCTCATGTTCTTGAGTCTCATAGCAGCAACATGAAGTCAAATCATTGAACATCCTCAGTGCCATCAAGCTAATCAGACTTAATCTGCAATTCATAAATTAATTAGTTAAATTTTATTTAACTATCATAGTTTTTGAAATACTAACAGTTGGATTTTCCTACCAAGTCCCACTCCAAAGTGTTTAGCTACACTCTATAAGTCTAAAGATTGTGCCTGATGTTAGAATGGCAAGAAAAGCCCCATCTCTGCATCATAGGAAGGCTCCTGTCAAGGCTAATAGCATTAAAGCCTCGAATCAACCCAATTTTAATGCTTCAGATCTGCAAAGAGAAAGAAAACAATCAAAATAAGGCAAAGGAACTACAAATAATAAAAGAAACCAAAAGAGATGAAGGAGCATATATGCAAAACATACCAAAAACTGCACATCATGATTGTACCCCTGTAGATAGTGTCGAACCTGTCGTGAAGATAGGCGAGTGCCGTAGAACCCCCGTCGAAGGTAGCAACTCGACTAAGGTCTCAAAGAGGACTAAGAAGGGCAATGCTAACCTCATGACCAGTCTCATAAAAGATGGTAGTGCCTAATAGTATCAATAAAAAGCATCTTTCCTTATAAATGATATGGCAAGGTGTAGTAGTGGGTAGTCTCCTGAAACCCTAAACAAGAGAAGAAAGTAATATGTTCTTCTGATTCTTCCACATTAGAATGAACCCAAGCAAATCATGAACATACTTGCTCCTAGCATCTTAAGGAAAGTTATAGTAGCTGATATCAAAAGGGACTGGGGTACCTCGAAAGGCAATCCCAGTAATGGCAGAGAAACTCATCGGAGAGATAGTCAACTCACCCACATAAGTGTGGAACATGTGGGTAGTGTCCATCCATCTCTCAATCAGTACAAAAGGAAAGTAGCGATTGGAACTACCTCAATGAGTTGGGAGAGCAGCAATGAAACGTTTGAAGCCTGACGCCCAGATATACTCGGTCACCTCCCCAGTCAAACCATAAAACATCTCCCTCGAGAACTTCACGGGTTCCTGAATAAAAATTCAGAAACAACAAGATCAATCTCTCTAACTTTTGCATTTTTTGTAGTATTTACTACATTATTGTAGAATAAAATTACTAATTAGATAGAATAAAATTCAAATTTTTTAGACTAAATAGAGGGAAAAAATATGCATCTCATCACCAGCATTGAAGCACCTATGGAGCTCTAGACTAGTCAAAGGAAGGACCGTTGCACCTTCCTAAAGTCCCAAATGGTTTTATGAAAAATGTGGGGCTAGGATAGCCGAATCAGCTATGCTAGAGACACTAGCACGTGGACTATGTGGCGAGTGAGCCATAGGAACAGATAGATCCAAATTTGGACATCAAATGAAGAAGTAATCACGAAAATAAGAAATCAAAATCAAAGTGAAACTGAAAGGAAAGAAAAAGAATAGGAAAAAGAAGAAGATGATCGGGAAAATAAGAGGAAGAAAAGGTAAGTATATATTAAAGTGGTAGATTTCCACTTTAATCCCTTAAACTTTACTTACAAATAAGTCTACAAGTTTTCGTGCAGTTTAGTCCAAAATTGCTATTCAATTAATAAATTAATTCTTAATTGATTTCAGAAAACAACATAATCATAAATCAATTTTAATAATTCATGGAATTATTAAGTTTTCAGTACAAATGCGCAATCAATCAGTGCAAAATTTTTAGATTTCAATCAGTCTGAAAATACAAAAAATTTAATTTCTATATTTTGCACACGCTTCGTTATTTACTACATAGTAGTAATGACATCAATGCATACACTTTGTTATTTGCTACACAATAGCTATAACATCAATTTTAAATTATACTCAGTTATATGTTGTACAGTGGCTATAACTTGATTTCTAAATTCACTTTATTGTATATTGCACAGTAGCCAATTTTCACTTTGTTAGACAATACACAGTAGTTATAACAAAGACTCAAAATCTTTTGCCATATGCTCTATAGGACCTATATCATGATCACAATTAGCTAGACACTACATAGTAGTTATAGCATTTCATTTTGCTAAACGTTCCACAGGAAATATAGTGAAAATTATCACTTTGCTAAACGTTCCACAGGAAATATAGCAAGCAGTTCACAATTACTAAATACCCCACAGGGAATATAACAAGAAAATCATAGTCACTAGATGTTCCATAGGAAATATAGTGCAATCAGCTAGACACTACACAGTAGTTATAGCATTTCATCTTGCTAAACGTCCCAAAGGAAATATAGCAAAACACGGATTTTACTAAACATCCCATGGGGAACATAATGAATTCTAACATGAATTTGTGGTTATTCATAGACCAAGAGCCTCACAACACAGGTAAGTATCCTAACTCTTTACTTAGAAATTATTTGCTTATTTGCTTTGCCGTAATTTGTCAAGCAAACACCGACAGAGGGGGCAACTGTAAGCACCCAATTTTGAGACAAGCTGAGTATGGATGCAATAAGGATCCAATGATGAAAATCTAATCAAAATTACTTTTCAAATTTCAATTCTTGAATCTTAGGACTTGATTGCTAAGTTTCTAAGGACTTAATTGTAATTTTTTTCTTTTATGGGTCAATTTTGAAAAAGAAAAAGGAAAATTAAAGAAGGGGGGGCCTAATTCTAAAATTCCATATCAAAATTATGTAATTCCGACCACAATTACACATTTCTGGTCGAAAATATGGAGTTCCAATTAGAATTTCACATTTCTGATCAAAAATGTACAATTTCAATTAGAATCATACAAGTACAATCGGCATCTAATGTGTTTTTCCATTTTTTTGAAAATAATTTTTTTAAATTTTGATTGGCCCAAAAATGAATTAAAAATAGATAATGACTCTTTTATGATGATAATTATGTAATTATCACTATTTTTGTTAAATAAAAAAATGTATTTTATCTCTTGTAACTTAATAATCACATGAGTGGAATCACAAGAGTGGAGTTACGTAACTAAAATGTTTTTAGGGTTTTTTGAGTTATTTTCTATAAATACCTATATGTTTTACATAGAAAGGGGGTTCCTGGGAAAAAAAGAAAAGAATAACATAAGAGAGAAAAAAGAAACAAATAGTAAAAAGAAGAAAAAATTTCTTCTTCTTTGGACGTGCTTTTTCTCTTTGGAAAGCAAGTGCTTTAATTAAAAAGAGAATTCTTTTACTGTTCTTTATTTTTTGAAAAATAAGCAATCAACACCTAAGAAGGAAGATCAATTTGCAGACTCAACTTCGATAATGAAAATAGTGAATCAACAAAAGTCTGAGGAGAAATCAAATCGCATCCATACTTACTCATTCTACTTTTCTTCTCTTTTTCTATTTATGTTTTCTTTGTATTTATTTTATTCTCCTTAAATTCTTTAATTCAATTCTAATCATTTCTTTTATGTCTTCCTTTTTTTTTTTTTTTGATTTGATATAGGTATGGTGGGAGTGCTCTACACTTGACATGAAGGAAATCACATGATTTATTTGACTGAACCCAGGAAGATTCATGGGATGCCATGGATTGAAATCATGTTTTAAAGCATATAGTTTCAGTTTTAATTGTTTCTATGTTTTATTTTATGGTATTTGCATTGTGTATTTAATTTTGGCTTGTATTAATTTTTATTGTACGTAGGTCATAATAACCCCAGGAGTAGGATCATAGTGAAACTATTTAATTTTTTGTACTTAAAATTGATTAGTAAATTAGGTTTAATTCATTAAACCCTAATAAAATAAATGGTGGTAGTAGTAAATTTTAGGTTGCATGGAAATTAAATTAGGGTTAGAAATCACAGTTTGTTTATTTTGATTGATGATTTATTTTAATTTGTTATTTGGGCTTGTTTTTTTATCTTTGTGCAATTTGGGCCCTAAGCCTGCATTTTAAGCCCCAAGCCCATTTAGATTTTAATTCATTAATTAATAGGCTTTTAAAATTGGTTTTTATGTTTAATTAACTTTTAAGTTAATTTAGGTCCATTGGGTTAACTTAGATTTTGGCCCACTTTTAGTTAATAAAATTGACTTAGATACTAGCAAAGCCTATTAAAGCAATTTTTTCCATAAATTGTAGACTTGGGGTTCATTTCACCTAAGTAAAATCAATTAGAATTAGGCCCACTAATTTAAAACTTTAATAAATTGTAGACTTAGGCCCATTTTTAGAATTAAAATAATATACGTAGGCTCATTAAATTAAAATTGAGTGGGAATTAGGCCTTTTAGCTTTTTAGGCTCACTTGTAAATTAAGACATGTAGACTTAGCCCATTTAATTAAAATCAATGTAGACTAGACTAACTGAGGGATTATAAGCTTAAATGAATGCAGTTTTTGTATGCTTTTCATATGACTAGTTGCCTTGGAGTTGTTTACTAAAATAAGGGTTTTTAATATGAATTGTATGTAATTAGAGAACACGATAGTAATTTATAAACTAATTCTAAACGAATACAAGACTAAAAGAAGTTGGTATTCTGTTCCCAGAATCTCCTAGTTGTGGTGCTAACTTTCTTTTAGGGAATTGAGGTACCACTACTCATCAGTTGTCCTAGTTATTACCTTGGGTGGTGACTCCTCATCTCCACGCTATGTCTTTGTGATGTAGTAGTGTATTCTCTAGAGCCCTTAGCTCAAACAGTGTCATAATTGTAATAAACTTGGACACACACTAAACCTCGCCATCTACACTTACTGCTAAGAATTTTAGAATTTAATCACCCTATTATTGTTTGTTATTGGGGCTTATGACCCTTTTCTGAACAATTCACTTTTCTCTCTTCTCCAATATCTTTATGTAATATATTTCTTCATGTTTAATGCATATTTGCTCATTTATCACTACTTATTATGAGTTTTGGGTTTGTTTTGACTAGTTTCCCTAGAAATGGTTATATGATCAAGGCCTGGTAGTACAAGGTTATGGTTGGCCCAAGTAGCCCCCTACTATCGAGGCAATGGGGATATGCCTCGTCATGGGACTCTACTTATGCTTTATTGTTTTCTCATGATCTGTTGGCCCTCTTACTAACCCACATTCATTATATTCTGGGGAGGGTCTTTCCATGCCTTTAATGGAGATATCCTAATACAAGGAGGCCGCCCCATAGGCCCTCGTATTAGGATTTCATGCCTAAGATTTTTATTGAAGAACAATTGAGTCTTTGTCATCCTTGCAATTTATGCCCTTGGATTTTAATTTTACATATATATTGAAGACCAAGTGTGTCTTTATCATCCTTATAACTCATACACTTGGATTTTAATTTCTATTTATATTGGAGACCAAGTGGGTCTTTGTCGTCCTTGTAACTCATGCACTTGGATTTTAATTTTATTTATATTGAAGACCTAGTGGTTCTTCATCGTGTTACAAATCATGCACTTGGGAAATTTTATTATTTGTATTAGAGTCCAAGAGGGTTTTCATTGCCTTATGACTTATGCACTTAGTAAATTTTATTGTTTATATTGGAGACCAAGTGGATCTTTGTCGCCTTGCAACTCATGCCCTTAGAAAATTTTAATTCTATTTTGATTAGCAACCAAGTTGGTCTTCATTGTCCTACAACTCATGCACTTGGATTCATTTTAATTTTATTCTTATTGGTGACCAAGTGGTTCTTCATCATCTTATGACTCATGCACTTGGATTCATTTTAATTTTATTCTGATTGACGACTAAGTGGATCTTCATCATCTTACGACTCATGCATTGGGAGTCATTTTATTTTTATTGGCGACCAAGGAGGTCTTTGGTTTCCTATAACACATGCACTTAGATTAGATTTAATTTTATTTTGATTGGTGACCAAGTGGGTCTTTTTTCATCCTACGACTCATGCACTTGTATTTATTTTAATTTTATTTTGATTGGTAACCAAGTGGGTCTTCATCATCATGCTACTCATCCATTTTATTTTTTATTTTTGATATTTAGTTAGTCATTTTTGTTACCAGCATATCTATGATGAGTAGTTGTCTTTTCTATCATGTGGCTTTACTTTCAATCATTCTACTGTTAGGAGATCGAGCATTACTGTTGCCATCCTTGTAGCTCTAGCATATATCTTTTGGATACCGATCATCTTTTTCCAATGTGGTGCGTACCTTCACTTCATGATTGTGCAGGGACTAAGTGTCATATTTGTTATTCTTGTGGTTATAACACATATTCTTTAGAGGCCAGTTATTTATGCCATATGTGGCTTTAGCCTTAGTTTCTTAATTATTTGGAAACTAAGTGTTGTCTTAGTTATTTTTATGACATCAGCATTCATATTCAAAGACCACTTGTTTTCATCATCTATGGCTCTAGTTTTAAGAAATTATTTATAGGCCTGATTTTATTTATGCCATTTTTATGGATCCAACACTAATATTTCCTTATCAATAGATAAAGTATTTATGGGTCATTAGAGGCATAGATTCCATTCAATTAAAACTGCTCTTTAGTCATTCTACTTGCTTGCCTTGTTATTTTTCTATTTAGCAATTTGGTCGCCTATATCTTTATCATAGTCACCATCATTAAAATATACCATAAGTGATTATTTAACATGTAACAAATATTCTTGCAATAAGAAAACAGAAAAATGCATTCATGTTAATGCAAATCTTCACATAATTAAAGTCAATTTCTTAAGAAGTTAACAAAATAATATACACACTCATCTCATTTTTTCTTTAGCTAGGCATAAGTGATCAAACATATGGATTCAAATAATAGTTTAATAATTGAATATCATAATTTACCTTAGCTAGATTCTCGGTCTCCATAATTATATCTTCGATCTCGATAGTGTTTCCCTGATCATTGGTCTCTCCACTAATCTTTAAGTGGGTGCTAGTCCACTAAATGCTTTTTCCTCATCTTTTTTATTGGTATGGATGGTCTCCTAGATTCTTTTAAGCTTTTTGATTTTTTCCAAAGTCTCTTCATCTGTGATATGTATTTCTTCTAATCGAACATGGCAGCAAGCCCTCATCATCAACATGGTTCATACTCAAACCCAGGTGTTTTCCCAAGGCTAACACTCTAACTGAAACACTAAGAATAATTCTCTTAGCTTACAATTATTTAAAACCCTAACCCAACTCACTTAATCACATTATTAAGCTATTGAATGAAGGTAATAAACACTCACCAACCCACACTCAAGAACACTCTTGATATAGAAGAAATTACAAGAATTAAAGATGAAGAATTTGGGTTGTTGAAGAATTAAATTCAAGATTGAATGCTTAAAGATGGCTCTAAATTTGTTTGCTCAACTTCATTGATTGTCTCCAGCTCAAATCAAAGTTGTATTTCTATTCTCATAGAGAAAAAGAGTTGTTGGAGGTGCATTTAATGCAAATAGAGTCATTTAAACCACCCAAAAAGAAGAACTCTCCAACTTTGCCATTACTCCTGACTGAGTCATCATTAGTCATGACAGTCGAGTGCTAAGATAAAAATTTGAATTTGCATGCTTTTATGAGTTGTGACGCTTCTGTCATTAGTGATGACAAGATTCTGGAAACTAGTGGTGACCGTCATTGCTCATGACACCTTTGTCATCACTCATGATGGGTGTGTCATGACTTCATTGCTCATAACACTGGTGGTTACACTAATCATAAAACCTTCGGGATTTTTTGGACTTTTGCAACTTGGAACTTCATAATTTTGCTCCAAATATTTTTCTAATGAATGGAATTTGCTCGTGATCATTTGTAGTGAATATTCCCATCAGATTTGACCAAAATTGACTTCAGATTTTGAAAAAAAAATTGTATGGATTAATATACAAAGAGGTCCTTAAACTTGTGACACGAGATCACATGAGCCCAATTTTAACTTTTGCATACAATTAAGCCCAAAACTTTAATTTCTTGGCCATTTAAACCCAAATTAGCCAGCATGCTATTCACGCTCTGAATGTGAATAGGAAGGTGAGTGAATTTATATATAATATTTTATTAATATTTTTAGTCCCATATATGAATAAAAAAGAAATCTTTGTAGATGCCACCATTAATATCACCAATTGCTTAACCCACTACCATCATTAACATCACCAATTTTAATCCTCTTACCGGAGATTCGGCAATGAAACGCTATGAGTTCTTAAATCCTTTATGGTGTGCAAAGATGTGAAGTCTTCAATGGAGCTGTGATCAAGCTTAAGGGTTCATGAGATCTCATTGTATCATATTTTTTTCATGAAGTTAATAAGAAAAGTGTTGAGCAAAAGCCTTTTATTGTCCAATTCAATGGGGATATAGAGAGTTATTTAGCTCTGAAATATGAGGGTTTGCTTTTGCGAGAGATGAAGTCTTCAATTTTGCAAGATCTTCAAGTTTTGCATATAGAATGGCTCAATTTTGTTGAGCAGTTGATGGAGAATGTCTTTTATTCCACTGCTAAATAGGCATGTGAAAATGCAATGTTATGCCTTCGAAAGGATGAAGCTGCTAGTGCCAAAATAGGTCAATCGTCTATCTATGATAGAAGATTAAGAAGACTCAAGGACCTTGCTGTATAATTTGTAGGTTCAGGTTCTGTTCAGGCTCAAGCAGCAAAGTATTTGAACCTGAAAGCAGTTGAGAAAAGGAAAATATTCAGTAATAAAATACAGTTGGTGGCTAGCATCCTGATCCAAAATGGATGTCTTTCATAGAGGTTTGAAACATTCCTAACTCTCCTTTGTGTTGATGGATGCTGCATAATTTATTATAGGATGGTGAGTTTCTGCTACTATGTTAATTAATAATTAGTAGCCAAAGTAGAACGAAGCATATGAAATATGTTGTAATTCCTTTTTGTATTCATTAATAATTGGACTTAAATGCAAGAACCATCATGAATACATAAAGTACATTTTTGAACTTTTTAGGTGCATGCCATTATAGGCACAAATTGCATTTCAATAATAATTTCATAACCTATTAGGAAAGTCATGATAATTCTTATTTGAACGAAGCTTATTTGTTTTTGGATTTCAGGCTTTGGTTATTTTCTTCATGGCTTTTTTAATTCTCTGTTATATTATCTCTGTCATATGATACCAAAAGGGAGGGCTCATGGCTTTTTTTTGTCTAAACTAATATCATAAAGGAAGCAAGAAAAACAATGCCCAAAAAACCAGGCGAAAACCAATAACAAAAACAAAATTGAGGCTACTCTGAAATGACCAAATGACCAAAACACTCTTACAGAAATCCAAAACACAAGACTCAACTCATCCAAAAACATCACTAAGCCTAACTGAAAAAGACTAAATTAGTCAGCAGCATCATTCCTCAGCAAAATGGATAATTCTTCTGAAATATTGTTCCAAACATCACCATGCAGCAAAAAAAAAGGATTTCTGGAAAACCAATCAACAACTAAATTAGCTTCTCTTTTTATAAAGATGAACTGAGTCCCCAACTGGTTTTTGGTTTCATATATATGAAATACGTGTAGCAGGGGTGGGTGAAGTAGTGTGTCCCTGCGAAGTTTGTGCTTTCAAATTTGTTTGATTTATTAAAGGGATTTTGTTTGATTTTTTCAATTCTTGTAAAGGTGATGGATTTGCAAGTTCAAAAGGTGTGGTTAACAGAGGTAGTGCCATTCATTGAATTTTGACTATCCCCAAAAAAGGTCCAGTGATGAAAACATTTCTCCGAACATGACAAGTGTCTGTTCATTCGTACCGCCTCTAAAGAGTGTCGAGAAATAAAAAAGCTCAAACCGAGCAAAATCAACCACTGTATCACTGAGTTGCACCCCGATTTCATGAACTACGAATAATCAGAGTGGTAAGTTGCTTGTTTCAAGCAAACATTGCTTAAAACAAGCAACTCATCATACCAATGTTAGACTCGTGAGACCAGAGTTCAACTTCGTGAAAATCAAAAGTCAATTTTCATAAAAAGGACGTTGGAAACACGTTTGTAGGCCCTTAAAACTTTTAGAAGTGAAACCGGAATAGTGCGCATAACCCCAAGAAGTAGTGCATGATCATGTACAAACACATTTTGCTAACGCGTGAAAATGGAAGTCTATTTTGACAAAACGAACCTTAAAAACCCCAAAATAGCGCGATCGGAGCTCGGGAAGGCCATGTGACGCGTGCAAGAGCACGTGATCATGCACCCTAGGGCCATGATCACGTGTTCCAAGGACATAATCACACATCCCAGGGACATGATCACACATCCCAGGGACGTGATCACACATCCCAGGGACGTGATCACGCATCCCAGGCGCGTGATCGCGCGCATTTTCACTATTTTTCACACTTTTTTTGGCACATTTCCTTATAAATAGGGGTCTCTACCTCCCATTTTGGTAAGGCAAGAGCCTAGGAGCAAAGGCTAGAGTCAAAAAGGAGAAGGCAAGAGCCTAAGAAGTAAAAGCTAGAGCTTAGGAAACACCGGTAAGAGCCAAAAAGCACACACATGCTGAAGCACTGTCGAATTGAAGGCTTAGGAACCCCAATCCACACACTTTTAGCCCACCTTCTACATTTTTTGTAGGATTTTTAGACCACTTTTAAACCAAACCTTTGTCAGAGCACGCTTCAAAGGTATATGAATTCGCATTACACACATCATTTTCAACCTCTTGACAAGGAAAGCTTGCAAATTTCTCAAAGCTAAAGCTTTAAAAACAAAAAACAAACTTAGTCGAATCTGAGGACCAAATAATCATTTTCGCATGTTTATTTTACTGTCTTGCAATTTACTTTATTGCCACCAGTAGTTGACAAATTATTATGATCTGTGTGATGAGACTAGCAATTTGCATGCTGATTGAATAATCTCTTATTGGTTTGCTTATAATTAATTGTCATTTTGCATCAATATGCATTCAATAAACACGAAAGCTCTTTATCTAAGCTAGAGCTTCGACATTGTGGTCCAATGATGTAATCATCATTATCTGCTGTTTATCTTATCATTTAGAAATGCTTTGTAATAATTCCTACTAGAGCATAAACTATATACATCTGTTTAATCATTCATCATGCATCAATCATCTTTATTGTGCCTATATGTTGTCCGAATGGATGAATAGATGGGATTGAACATAATTGTGTTAACCTCTATTTTACAGGTGTATTCTAGTTTAGGACTAGAATTACATTTTCGTACTTTTTCTCTTTCATATGTATTTACTAGGAAAGTCTTGTAAATAATTATGCTAAATTTCTTGTAATTTTCATTATTATCAATGTGCTTCTGTGAATGCATTTATATCAACTATCATTATCGAAACTAGGGTGTTACGGTAGCTATATATTAAGTATTAAAATAAGAAATTGTCAAAAGTAGATAAGATCTCATGGGCTCAGAATCTCTGCTAGGAATGATACTCGTTGAGTGACCCGATGCTATTCCTTTCAACTTTTCCTGGTTTTCTAAAAATGAGGTGGTGACTCCAAACACAAAAGCACCTCATATCCTCCCCCCCCCCCCCCCCTAAGACCAAACATTTGTCCCTGTCCTTGTCCCATAAATAGAATGGATGTCCCATTCAACAAAGTTGCCATGTCCCTCATAATGTCCCACTCGAAATCAGCCTTGGTCACTCATAGTGGTGACTCCACTGGGGACTCTGGCTAGAGAGATCAATTTGAAAATGACTATTTCTCATTACTTAATACTACATCATGTGGAGCCCTCCACCATTGCATTTGCACTACTTAATCACACGTGCACCCTTGGTCCCTATCAACTGACAACTACGGAAAGTGATCCACTATGGTTCCACACGAGTCATAGGGTGATCAATTCAGATTTGTCACCTTTAGCCTTTACTCATGGTTTTTCCAGACTCATCTGACCAGAGTCTGTGACCCAAGTCCTTAAAGGGGGTGACCCAAGTTATCAAAAGAATGCTAGACTCATTGACCGAAGTCCGTAGCCCTAGTCATGGGGGGGCATTCTCGCTAAAGGAGCCCTTAGCCTTATACCCTCGACTCAGCCCATGTAAATAAACCAATAGAAATCTCCACTAGGATCCCACCAAGCTTTGCATGCTAAGCCCTGATGCTGTCCGTTTGACCTGACATTCACAAATGCTATGACACTTTTACTTTCTATCATCGATTGACGTCATTACGTCCATTCTTATAAACTGTTCATGCTTAGACTATATGATCCTTGTTTACTTTACATAAGCCCGATGTGCAAGGAATGATAAGAATCATTCACCTCAGTATGAATAGCCTGTGAGAACTGGCAAATAATTACATCTTTCAATGACGGAACCTACAAGCGTCATCCATTTGTCCTTATCAGATCAAAAAGATAGGTCAGGATTTCAACTAGATTGTAGACATTTGCGTTAAAAGAATCAAATTGTAAACTCCCGAATAATACTTTCATGCCTTTTGGTAAATGTATTGAATATCGATGTGGGGACACAAAATTGAACCCCTCTTGTTGGCTATAGCTGCCCCTACACACGCGGGCATGTAAGGACTATAGACACCATTTATGACCCAATGATTGGTCCTCACGTTGATATTATATGCTTACCTCGAGTACATTTGAGCATCATTCCTTGGTTTACCTCTTGATTCTTATCAAAATAAATCGAAACAGCTTAGTCTAAGAGCAGAACCATAGTCCCCTACTAACTATAGGGTCAAAACCCACCTAGGAAAGAGATTCAATAACCTCGTGGAGCAATAGGTTGGAAGCAAGAGCTTGCTTGTGATTGGTTTGTTCCTTGTGCAGGAAAAGCTAACGATCCTTTACATAAATCATGCATACATAACATACATATAGACAACATATGCTAATCATGTCTTTTTTAAGCCATCTACATCCATCATAATAAGATTATGCATGAGAATTCCATGCATACATTCTAATCGTATTCTTTTGCAAGCGCATCCCATGCATGCACCATTCATCATTTAGTCATTCCATCTCACTAATGTGCAGCAAACTAGATCTTAATATGAGTGACCATGAGCCTGAGTCTTCTCGCCAAAATTATAGAAAAATGAGGGCAACTATTCAAAGCTTCATCGAAGATGGCACCGTGGTAAAACACCTCCAAGCCCAAACAAGTCTCACTAGACATTTTCTACACAACCTTGACAAGGCCGACTGGAAAAGCCTACAATCCTATGGAATGCTATGCATCAAAACTTTCCAGCATGTGCGCCTTGACCACAACCTCTTACATGCAACAATGTCGTTTTATGATCCATACGAGCATGTGTTCTGAATCAATGCTATAGAGCTATGTCAATTATACAAGGAATTCAGTGCCATTACAGGACGCACCCCTACCATAACTGAAGAGGCAATCTTCATTGACCAAGATATCAAATATCCTGGACTTAGATCAACACTTTTTAACCTAAGCCCATAAAAGCTTGATGAGTTGGTTACTATAGACAAATAATTGATTCCCCTATAGCTCTTGAATGCCTGTACGATAAAGTAGCCAGGAAGCCTACCATGGACACGACTTCTCACTTACTACCTTTTCACTCAATACTTCACAGTGTCACGTGATGGATTGGGAGACTACAAGATACTCCAAGTGATCAAAGGCATAGAATAGGGAATGACTCCCTTCCCATTAATCTTGGCAAAAATCATTCAAAGCCTGGATGATTACAGAACTGGAAAGCATTCAAGCTTTATTGGAAGCCCCCTGCTATAAGAGAAGCTAAGCCTTCAGGAAAAACCTACTGGTAATTGGATGAAATAACAACCAAGAAAGACACATCAAAGATATTAGTGGCCGCTTAACATATATCTCGGTTAAGTGATGGATTGAAAGTATAAAAACTGCCCAAGAAGAGATGATAACCTGGAAGTGCCCTGAGTGGAGACTAGAACATGTGACTTTATGCATGTATGTGAATTGCGTAATAATATCAGGATTCAAATCATGCACCCACCACTACCCAGCATTGGTAACAAGACAGTATGGGGTAAAACAGCACGTGCCATCTAGGCCTGCGGACTTCTCAGGAGGAAGATTATCTCAAAAATTCATCGACCATTTCAGAACAACATGGTGAAGGAGAATCATTCATCATTTTACCACCAGTGATTGGGACGATCTTACTGACAAGACCTACACACAGTGGGTGATCCACAGACAAAAGCGCCTATTAATCTAGAGGACTTTAGCTTTTTCCTTTATTTGAAACTAATGATGTAATGAACTCTAAAGTTAATGCAATGAAGTCAAATTTTGCTTACTTATTTAATGTCTTTTCTGATGGTAGTGTGCATTGCATTGATCAAAATACTTGCATATTTGACATTCATTCCATATGCACTGAACTATTTAACATTGGCACAGAAAATGAACCACGCATTTTGCATATTTTAAAAGATCTTACCCCTGAAGAGAGGAGAGAAATTGAAAAAATATTAATAAAATATTTGTTTGGACATACAAAGACATGTCCGGCACCAACAGAGACATCGCGCAACACTACATTCCCACCAAAGAAGGGTATAGACCAGTAAAGCAGAAGTTGAGAAGACTCAGACTAGAATGGGCCCAATTAGTAA
>CATIWM010363407.1:0-14496 GCA_949671775.1 Mallotus repandus
CAACCACAAACAGGCAAAGAAGAAAAGGGCAAACCATGCCAAGCCAACAGATAGTAATAGTATGTTCTGTGCCTTCCCGAGAAAAGTGTTTGAAGTTCTTGCATTCTCAGCTATGCCAGTGGTAAAACAAAAAGGAAAAAATTGTAAACTTTAGTGAAACTTTGAGTTTAGAGGTTAGGTGAGGCAATCTTAATAACAGAACAAGAAGAAGGAATTTATGCAGGTCTGGCTATGCTTTTACGTGGAAATTGCATTTAGTTTCGTGCGTGATCTGTGCTACTTGATAAATTAGTATCATATTTCAAATTTAATTAGGGCCAGCCAGGATTTTCACATACCCAGTTCAACTGCATCAACACGAACATACAAATTCAAGTTGGCATCCATATGATCTACCGTGTCTATTAATTCGCCATACCATGCCAAACATCCAGTTTCTTGCTTATTGTTGTCTACAGTTGTATAGGCAGAGCAGGAACAATTTCTTAGGCATTCTTGTTCACACTCCATGTGGCTCATATTGGTGCCTGCCCAAGCTGCATTTGATGTGTCAGGAAACTTGACATTAACATATTTTACAAACCCTTCTCCATGCCTGCAAACTGAGGTGGACTCTGGGTGCTTCCTGGCACATCCTTGTGATGCATCTCTTAGATACCAATCATGTGGAGACTTGGGTTCATACCCAGCTAAACAAGAACATTCAAATGTAATTGGATTGCTAGGACTGCACATACTATTAGCACCGCACCGAGCATAGAAGTCACAAGGGTATTTAGGAATGGAAAAGAACTCCTTCCACCGGCCATCACTCCAATGCCATGTTAACCACTTGTAGAATCCTAAATGATCCACAATTATTCTTACGATAATAGAAGCATCATTAATGTGGTAGGACGTGTACATCTCGTCTTGATTGATCACATAAGTGTAGTTATATACGTTGGAGATTCTCCTTAGCGGCCACATGTATTCTCGCCATCGAGGTTTTGAGCCCTTGGATAGAATGAATTGCGGCGAGCCTGTGGAGTTGAGCTTGAATGAGTAGTTGCCAGTTCCTGGGTCATCTGCTGATCTCCATGATGTATAATACCAGTCCAGGCCAACCTTCTTGCTGTGCCCAAGTCTCATTCCTTGCATCATGGTATCAGTGGGATAATCAAAGCTCTGCCACACGATTCTTTGACTTGTTGCTTCGAGTAAAATCAAGTTTCCTGTCTCCAAGAGCTGAGCGACACAACTATCTGATACCTTCTCAGTTACATTTGTAGACCATAACGTAACCTTCCGGTCAGAATGAGTGTAAAGAACAAGATTTCCATGTTGATTGATTGATAAAACTGCAGATAAGCCAGTGATCGGATCATTCCTGTTTGCGACCCATATAACCGATCTTTCTGAAATTCCATAAAACCAAATTCCTAGGTATCTTTTGCCAGAACTGCCTGGGCTAAAAAACCCAAATGCAAACTTATCACCTTTGGAGACCAGTAGGTCTCGTTCTGTGAAGGACTGGTTTGTGGTAATGACATCAGACGAATTACAGAAAGTGAGTTGGAGGAACAGAAGCCAATAATGGAGAAACATTCTCTTAGCGGCAGCCATGAAGACATTATTATCCTTCTGTTATGTTCTTGACAATAACAGTGGCTTCTTTGTTTAACAAATAATAGAAGTTTGATTTCTTTTTGTATATTGAATGCCTGTAAGATAGTCAAACGAGCAGGATAGACAATTCAACTTATTATAGTCAGCATAATTCTACATTTTTATATTAGATGATTTGACAGAACTGTTTGGGTTCCTGATTTATTAGTCTCCAGTCAATTAACAAAAGAAGTTCATGCCTAATAAATTTTTTTTTTGTAAAAGCACATTTAAGTACCCTGTAATTTATGCCATTTTCAAATAGAGGGCCGTGGTTTGCTTCGTGATAAAAAGATATTCTATATTTTACGCCGTTAACATATAAGGACATTTCTCACTAACACCGTTAGATTTGCTGACGTGACAGGGGTAAAGTTGAACTTTCAGTATAAATAGTCACATGAATTGTCTAGTTTTGACTTTGACTAGACCCTACCTTTCCCACTATCTATCTTCTTTTTTTTTTGGCCAAATCTACACACCTCCTTATTTTTCTTACATTTTCACCATTTAATTAAATAATTTTTGTACCTAAAATTTAAAAATTAAGTTAAATAATTAAAAAATTATTTATGTTTTTTTGAACAACTTTATGTTCTTAATAATTTAGTTAAAAATTGTAAAAGAATTATCTAAAATACTTTATAAGTATATAATTTAAAAATAAAAATATTAAACGATAAAATTTTATTAAATTAAAAAAATGTAAACTCTTTTTATTTCAGCTAGAAAAAACTACCCACCTTTTTATTTCAGTTGGATTGTCTTTTTATCAATCAACATTACAAAATAAAAAACAGATCCATATCAAATACAATCAACATTACATAAATTTTTTCAATTTTCTTCATCAATTCCTTTATGCTCGCTGCCCACCATGCAATCCACCTTCCTCGTTCAACCACTATGAATTCCTTATCAAACACTCGTTCAACCAGCTCGCCCCTCTTCCTACTCCCTCCGTGTTGTTGCTCAATCACAGGCTACTGTAACTGCAGATGATGGTTCGGGTTTGCAAACAATTCGACAATAAAAGTCAGGTTCGGGTTTGGTTTGGTTTCGGGTCTGGGAGTGGGTCAGGTAGTGGAGGTGCACATGATGGTAGGTATGGTGCAGGAAGCGTGACAGGGTTTATAAATAAGATTGATGAAGAAAATAGTGAAGATGAAGGTAGTGTTGATGGTTCCAAGAGAGGTTCAAAGGGTGATATGTATGCAAGAAGTAGAAGCTATGATGTTGCTGAAAGAAGCTATGGTTTTTAATGGGATTGTTTTTGAGTTAGATTTCAAATTTGGGAGAGGTAAATTGAATTTGGTTTTTGATTTAAAGTTATTAATTTTTCTTTGTTTAGATAAGCCCATGAAACCATCGCAGAGAGGAGGTGTGAAGAAACAAATTTGGGTTGATAGAATGATTGTAGTGGCAGGTACAACTATAGCAACAACCGATGGTGGGAGTGGTGGCGACGGTGGTGATGGGGGCTGAAGGGACAGGAGCTTGGTAGTGGTGATGGGAAGATAAGGATTTTGCATGGATTGCAGCTGAAGTTACAAATTTCATTGGTAAACAAGTACAACTCATTACTGTTTCTTCTCGCAAGAAGGTGAAATTTCATTTTTGTGTTTGTGGTGTTTTTGAGCCATTTGAGTTATTTTTGCTTCTTTTGCCTTGCTAATTTTTGTGTTTTTTTAAAAGGTTTTGGCTTATCCTAATAAGCTGCTGCTTAGAGAAGATGATGAGGAAGAACATAGAGGAGTAGATGATATGACAAAACTAACATATTTGTATGAGCCTGGAGTGCTTTTCAATTTTGAGAGGAGATATTCTCTTAATGATAGTTATGTGAGTTTACTTTTTAAGTTCAATAGACAAATGTAGTTTGTTATTCTTGTTTAATTAAAGTTAATTGAGTGACAGTTAGTGTAATTTACAACTGTTACTTTTTTTGAGTTCAATTTTGAAAGATTTTTGTTCAAGTATGGCAAATTGTTAAGTTAATTTTTGGTATTCTGTTCAAGCTTTGTCGAAAGTGATCGTGTTTAAATTATTAGGGGCAATATGGGAAGGATTTGATGCTATAATCTCCATTGTACAGATAACTGCGACATTTTAATTAGCTCATGCAAGCTCGCAGAAGTTAATTGGAATTTATTTATTTTTTGGGATTGTGATGGATCATGGATGGCATCTATTGGATTGAATTGAGTTTCCCCATTATGGCTTCATTTTTTCAACAGAAGCATATCTTGTTGTATGAAATGTGAATGTTGATAATTTTTGTTGAGAACCATCGTCATGCTAGATTGGATGCTCATGGATATAGTGTGATGCAACTTGATTGGTAGGAACCAGATAATTCTGCTTCTCCCTCACAAAGGGTGGTGCTTTTATGTCACACCTCGTCTCACGTAGCCCAAGGTGGACACTTAAAAAAAACTCTGATAATATAGAAATTTTCTTTTTCAAATTAGATTGATATTAAACTTTATAACTAAAAACATAATAGTGAAAGCATCATTAAGATAGTATAACATACATTTCCAAACAGTTATATTTAGCCACCATTATTTAACTTAAAAATATACTCTTTTACAACACTTACACATACAAGACTAAAAAAAAATAAAATAAAATACAAGGCTTCACTGATAAGGATGTTGGCCAACCTTACTCTAAAACTTCTATACACACTCTCGTAACCCAATCCACCCACTATTAAGCCTTATTATCTGACAACATTTATAAAACAGAGTCAAATGAGTACAAAAATACTCAGTGAATAGATATCTCAAGCAGAAAATAATTTGGTTAAACCAAACACAATAAACGTCTCAAATCAACATACTAAAGTAATTAAAATCAAATTATAATCCACTTTAAATATCAAGGTCATTATTGCCTTTAAACTTATACAAAACTTAGCTGAATAAAACACATACTTTTCAATCATCAAAACAATCTTTCACATGTATTAATCATCCCTACAATAAAAGCATCACAATTTAGCCATAACATACAGGCCATCAAAAGAATAACTCTCTAGGCACACTTGAAGGCTAACCCTTCGACTACATTAGTACGAAACGACACTTCTCCCTTCACCGTCCTACAATCAAGTTTCATGTTGCTTATTGTACAATAACAACCAATATAATTACCTCAACACATTTACACAACTCATATAGGGTGGTAATACACAAACCAAATGTCATTTTTACCAAATAATCAGTGGAAACAACATTATCGTTTTTATAGTTAAATAAGCATTCAAAATCAACAATCTTCATCATAATTCAAGAAGAGAGAAATTAGGTTGAGCATAAGCTCATTTTAATCACAAAATAAATAAAATGACTTCAAATTAGGTTGCAAAATAAGGAATTTATTAGTAATACACTTAACTTGCACACTTGAAATCATTATTGTTTCAAAGCTTAAATACTTTAAGTAATTCAAGTAATAACCAACTGAATTGAAAGCAATCCTTACACCTCATTTTAGATTCACAATCATCATTAAAATTTCATTTTCTTGCTATTATAAAAGATATTAAAGGGCTTGAATATCTACTCACAAAATAGCTTTCAAAACCAACACAACCGATTCATTATTTGCTTAATTCGTACCAGCACCTTCTTTTCCTTTTCCAGCACCTAAAATATGAAATTCATTTAAAAAATCATCAATATAATGATTCCACATATTGATCTAACCATGCAACGCACAAATGATATGCATAAAATGCAGACCAACTCAATTTCACAATTCTACCCTTTTAACTCTAAAAGAGTTGTTTCAGGCTTAACTTAGAAAAATTGCACATATCTATAGAAGATGAATTTAAAGCTCAACTTTGAATTAGTCTTATATTTATATGTATACTAAATTTTTAAAAATTTCACTTAATTTGGACAACTATAGAGTGAGATATAGGCAACTGAACATAACCAGGTCAATACATACGAGCAGATTGAGCATTAAATTGTTTCTTATTATTAGTCTAACTTTCTGACTTATTCAGCTCAATCTCAAAGAAAAAAAATTTTAGAGGACTCTTTCAAGTTTCCATAGAATCAGAGAACACTCAATTTGGAGCTCTCTAGATCAAGTTATCATCAAAATACAGAGATTGTTAAACCAGACATCTAGAACCCGAATTCTGCATGTTACAAACCCTAACTCAATTCAACCAAAAACTCATAAATTACTTACCAGTTGATCACCAAAGCCTTTAAATAAGAAGATTAGAGCCTAAAATATGTTTTAGACCATCAAATTGCACTTGAAAAGTTAGCTAAAATTTGAAGAAGTGAGCAGCCCTACTAATTCTCTCTCTTTTTCTCTTCCTTTCTTTTACAAAAATGGTGGTTTCCTTACTTTCACTTTCACATGTACATCTATCCACTAAAAGCCACTACCAAAAGAAGATTCCATATCCAAAATAGATATATTTATTGTAAAATATTCATTTAAACCCTTAATGAAAAAACTTTGTAACTTATAGAACCTCAAGCTTTCAATTGTGCACTTTATCATGACTATTTGTTTCAATTGAGTTCAAATCATTCTAAACTTTTTTATTCTCATTCTTCACTTCATTATTATTCCTAATCCCCTTTATTTTCATAATTTCACTTATTTTAAGTGTCATTAAAATTCAAAAATTCTCACTTTATGATCGAGTACAAGTCACAGCTTAACCCGATACATTAGTCTAACTATATGTAACACTTAACTTACACTCAAGAATCCAAATATACTAACTTATACTTAAATTTAATCCATATATATATATATGCTAATGCAATGCATGATGAATGCAAATATACTTAGAGTTAGAATACGGGTGTGACATTTTAAACCCCATCAAAGATGGCTTGTGAACCCAATAAAAAGAGGTTTAAAATTTTCTATTAAGGTTAACTTCAAGAATTTGGCAAAGGTTGAATAGGTTAATTCTTATAATTTTTTTTAAAAAAAATATTAATAAGTTTTTTTGAGAAAAAATTATTAATAAGTTAAGAGTTTAAATTTTTTTAATTTAATAAAAATTTATCATTTAATATTTTTGTTTTTAAATTATAAACTTATAAAATATTTTAGATATTCTTTTACAATTTTTATCTTAATTATTAAGAACATAAATAACTTTTCAATTATTTAACTTAATTTTTCAATTATCTAACTTAATTTTTAAATTTTAGGGTATAAAAATTATTTAATTAAAGGGTGAAAATGTAAAAAGAATAAGAAGGTGGGTAGATTTGACCTGAAAAAAAAAAGGATAGTGGAGTCAAGTCAAAGTTAAAAGTAAACAATTCATGTGAGTGAAAGTTCAACTTTACCCCTGACACGTTAGCAAATTTAACGGTGTTAGTGAGAAATGTTCTTATATGCTAACGGCGTAAATGCAAGATATCATTTTGTCACGACACAAACCACAACCCTTTAACTGAAAATAGTCTAAATCACAAAGTACTTAAATATATATATATATATATATATATATATATATATAAATTCTAATTCATGGTGTTCTAATCAGAAAATTAAAATTTTAAATATTTGTAACTTATAAATGGATGTTTAGAGATGATAAATTGATACTCGTGATTAATCCAAAGTTTTCTTTAAATTAGATTGAGTGGCGCTAGGGATTCTATTGTCATGTCAACTTATTTTTTTTATTAAAAAATCCATAATATTTCTCATTTATGTAAATTTATATATATTAAATGTTGAACACTAAAATTATTAAACAAAAAATTTAACAAGTATTTATCTTCATATTTAAGTATTTACTTAAAAAGTTAATGTATCAGATTATTAAAAATTTTAATTTTTTATTAAAAATAAAATATTTTTAATAATTATTTAGTATTTTTTTAACTAAAACACTATTATCCATAATTCAATGCCACTCAAATTCTAAAATTATTTATATATTACATATTTTTATACCTTAATCACTCAAAATATTTTTTCTAAACCATTAAAAAATTAAAAAAATTACTTAATATTATTTTTAACTAAAACACTATTATACATACTTCAATACTAATATAATATAACCATTAAAAATTAAAAAAATTACTTAATATTATTTTAAACTAAAATACTATTATACATACTTCAATACTAATATAATAATTCTAAAAAAGAACCTTATTATAACTAAAAAATTATGGCAACAAAAATTAAAAAAAATAAAATTGATGTAATTTATTTTATTTTTAATTTATTTAGTTATTATTCCTTTCAAATTATTTATATAATATTTTTATTACACAGTTCGCACATCGCACGGAATCACGACTAATTTATCCTAAATTTTTAATTTTGACATCAATATTTTTGTTTTTTAAATATATTATATTTTACAATTGAGTAGATAAAAGCTAGTTATTAATTATAATATTTGAATTATTTATTATTTAATAATGAAAATTTTCAGAATTATATCATTCATTTAGTACTAAAATATATCTATCTAATCAATAAATTTATTTAGTAAAATTTAATATATTTAAAGAAATTAAGATATTAATGATAAAATAAAAAATTTAGAACAAATTTGCCATAAAGAATAAACATTTGATTTTTTTCATAAAAAGTTGATGTGACAATATGATTTAGATGTTACGTTAGTACTCTATATTCAATTTTGACCAAAGATAATGGTATATCGTATTTGCGGACTAAATTTACAAGTGAAAAAATGTCTGATTTTTTTTATATCAACTAGTCTTTAAATTAGTATTTAAAATATCAATTTTCATTTATTTGAGTCAAAACTTTATAGTTATAAAAATAAACGCAGAGAGATTTTTACATATTCAAATAAAACAAGTTTGAAATTTTGAAATGCACCTTAACGATCTCAAAAATCTTAACGTGATTACTTTTAGTTGAAGTTACAGGCAATTTTTTTATCAAATGGATCATAACCATTGCCTGCATTCCATGTAACTATGTACGACAAATATGAACTAATAAATTGACATGTGATTCCCTAGAAACACAATGAATTTGTTAAAAGTTCATATCAATGAAGTTACACCCTATTCCTGATGAACTTGTATTGCTGCTAAATGTTGTAAAAACGAAGGGTGGTTGTTTAGGAGGTGGATGAGGTGCTTCACTACTCAACATCAGAACAACTTCAATATAGTTGGTCAGTCCTCGACATTTTATTGAACACATAAGAGCCCTATATGAATGCTTCTCAACGCTATATGCGAAGGATATGATCCTCCAAATGGTGAATCAACTGGCTCCATACTTTGTCTTCTCTCTATAAACCCCAAACTTGTATGATTCGTAGTGCTAAAAATAATCAATCCCACATCAGTTTCATAAATTATATTAAATGGACTTTTATACTAATTGGTTACTTCTACTTTTTGAGTTTTTAAGTTTGACAAAAGTCTAATTAGTTTATTTTCAGTCCATGGATGTGCAAAATAAACCCAGAATCGAATAATTGAACCAAATCGTCACGCTATATGCGGAGGATATGATCCTCCAAATGGTGAATCAACTGGCTCCATTCTTTGTCTTCTCTCTATAAACCCCAAACCTGTATGATTCGTAGTGTTGAAAATAATCAATCCCACATCACTCTCATAAATTACATTAAATGGGCTTGTATACTAATTGGTTACTTATACTTTTTGAGCTTTTAAGTTTGACAAAGGTCTAATTAGTTTATTTTCAATCCATGGGTGTGCAAAAAAAACTGAGAATCAAATAACTGAACCAAACTGACGACAAAGGTCTAATTAGTTTATTTTCAATCCATGGGTGTGCAAAAAAACTGAGAATCAAATAACTGAACCAAACTGACAATTCGGTTTCGGTTTGAGATTTTTGAGCACCAAAAAATTAGGTTATAAATGAAACCGAACCGAAAACCAAACTATTATTATATATATATAATTTTATGTTAAAAATAAACAAAATCAAGCCTCTGTCTGAGTGGTTAGGCGTGTAATGTTGATGAGGCTCGAGCTGGTGTCTCCAACAATAATTCACAACGCCCGAACCACTAAAGTACTTGTAACTGTTTCTCTAATTTGCTTATGTTATTTATTTTATATTAAAGTCGGTTATCCAAAAACCGATCGAGTCAGTTCTATCACGGTTTCTATCTTCACAAAAAATTTTGGTTCGGTCCGCTTGGTTTTTAACCGATGCTCACCCTTGGCTATGTGGTCGGGTTTGGTATTTAAAAAAAATTTCTTATCGAGACAATGTGCGTCAAGGGGTCGTGTTAAAAGCAATTAATCCCACATACTTTCATTTAACAACTTGAACTTTTAAGTTGGACAAAAGTCTAGTTGACATATTTTTGGTCTATTTTCTAACATGTATAGCATTAACATTGGAAGATTGGAGATTCAATAGATACAATAGCTTGGTATGATCGGTTCCAAAGAGTGCCTTCACTTACATGGCTTATATATCAAGCTCAACGAAGTATCCGTTCGATGAAATCCATTATTCTTCTTTTTTAAATCTCTGCATCCAATAGAATGTTGCTACTTTTTAAATGTATATGGATAATTCTTAGCCTTGAATCTGAAGGAGTTGGTTATACAATTAACAAGTGTGGTAAGCACAAGCTTTAAATTGGCTAAAGTTTCAAAAATTTTACTTGCATAACCCATCATAACATGAAATATTCCTTTCCCATAGATTCATTTTGCATTTTACACATAGCCAAATAACAATTAACACATACAAACATCAACCTAGGAAACTCTAAGTTTAGGAATACTTACAAACTCCTACCTAAGTTTGATGAAGACCACAATAGTTATCTATAAGCTTTGGATGTTTTAGGTTCAACTCTTGAATCAAATGCTCTAGCCTCCTAAATGTTAGGTCTCTAGCTTGAAACACCAAAAAGCTTCACCAAATCACCTTCTTGCCTTGATTTGATTAGTTGCAAGTAGCCTCTCAAATGACCCTCATAAAACTTGCACTAATTTAATCTTCTTGCAAGAACACTTAGGGTTTTGTGTGTTGTTTCTAATTTTGTGGAGTGTGTCTCTACACTTTCAAACCTAATATATATATGTAAAGAAAGTCAACCCTAATGATTTCATATCTTACATCATATGCATACAACTTGTCATGATAAATATACAACTTGTATAATTATCCAATGCATAAAGAAGTATGTAGAGAATTAATACATCTCATGTATTATGTCTACATACATTCTCTACACATAATTATGTAACCCAATCTTTATTTTTGCCAATAATAAAAAATATACACTTAAGAGATAATGTATGCTTAACATGACAAATTTGACTATATTAATTTACATGGACTTAGGCTTGGTTATTGGGCCAACACTTGGCCCAAGCCCAATCCATTTAACAAATGGGCTTAGATTAGGTCCATGAGCTTTCTCAACATCTTGGATTAATCTTTGGTCCAAAACTCTTTTGGGTCTAGGCCCAAACTACTTGGACCATCAATCCAAGTCCAATTAGAAACAATATATATTATTAATTTAATATTTTAATTAATATCTCATATTGATTAAGTACAAATTAATAATTAAACCCTTACTTGAATTACATTTCATGATATGCTAGAATCATTGCTTAGAGCATAAATCCAATTTCATTAATCTTAATTAATCTATTAAACACTTTAATCAATAATTAGATTAATATTGATGGTGATTTGACAAAACTCTTTTAAGTGTGACTTACTAGGTTCATGTCTAATTGGCAATGAGAAGATAATATCAACACTTGATATTATTTAAAACTCCTTTCAAAGCTAAATATGAAAATCCCAGTTATACACATTTAGTTCTCATAAGTTGTGAGTGACCCCTAGCATCGATATCACAACTACCCAATTAGAAATGAATGCATGTATTGATTCACACGAACCCTTTAGTCATAATTACCGTGCACTAAAATTCCTTCATTAGAAGATCCCGATATTGCCTAAAGTCATGGTTTAGTCAAACTCTAATAGCTATATCACATGACCTCATCTCAAGTTCTAATTCTTAATAAAACATAACAAACACTGAAACTCTTTCAATTCGTGTCATGTTTGTCTTGGCCATGAACTTATTCATCTAGAACAAACTTAAATAGCATTTGATTTTATCCCGGTTCACTCCAGACAATGAATCCCATCTTGGCTGAACACTCATCCCTACACTAACCGATTAGAGCCATCACACGCCACATACCCATGTGTGATTAACACAAGTATGTAAGCAGTAATAAACCCTAAACACTCAAATGTGAATGACCGTGTCACCTTAGGTTAAAGGACTATATGCAACATTATGACCTAGATTGTGATCGTTGACAATAAGTGAATATCCATGTGATCACAAATCTAACGTCATTGTTCGATCCACCGATCACATGAGTATCCGCATGTCTATTCTGATATCTCATATCAAGTAGTATCAGACTCACTACCTCCCACTATTAGTATCTTATACTAATTAAGGAAAATAGATAGATGCGATAGTCCAATTAATATTACCCAAATATTAATTTACCGACTATGAACATTTTATAGCGTATATACTAAATAAATTTGTAGCTCATATTATCAACTCTTAATAATAAATTTATTTAACATAATGTTAATGGATAAATATTCAATTAAGTAAACACTTTAGATAAATAGAATATTATTTTATTACCTTTTGGAATAATTTACAATGTCAAAATATGTGATTGACCTCTAGGACATACCACCTATGCTAATAGAATCTTGATGAAGATATAGAATCCCTTGCGTAATTTCATTAATAATAGTAAAGCATTTTCTCCAATCTAAGAATGTACTTTGTTTATCATATGCACGATTTTAGATAATTTTCATTTGAATTATTATTGGATAGAGTAATCTATGCAGCTCAATCTTTCACTTGCATCATGATGAAACATTTATGATTTGAAAACCAACTTGATGCATTTAAGGAATGCATACAAAGACACAAAAAAGAAACAAATCTTAGCTTATGTTTTATTGAAATTCCACATTGAAAAAGTAATAATAGAGGACTTATAAGGAGTGTCAGTTGAATTTTAACAAAAGCCAATTAGTTTTGTGTTACATGGATAAACCTATTTATAAGTCCATATGAGCCCCGTGAACTTGTTGACATGTTATCGGAGCCTATAGTTGGTTTTTCTCTGCCATGCCTTTCTTTTAGCCACTGTTTAGCCTTTTCTTTTTGAGAAAGGCTGTTATTCTTTAGCTTGGCTCTCACGTATCTTACTTTGGCACTCTATTTCCTTTTATCATTTAATCTAACAAATTCCAACCATGGAGAAATCTGAAGTTTCATATCCTATTAGAACTGTTAAGTCTATTCTTGAGGGTAAAAATTACGTATCTTACTTTGGCACTCTATTTCCTTTATCATTGAATCTAACAAATTTCAACCATGGAAAAATCTGAAGTTTCACATCCTATTAGAACTGTTAAGTCTGTTCTTGATGGTAAAAATTATGGTCTTTGGTCTCAAGAGATGTTAAGTTTTCTTCGAGGCAGAAAATTGTAGTGTTATATTAATGGCGATGAGACAAAACTAACAAAAAAATAAAGATGAAGAGACATCAAAATATGTTAAACGGTATGAAGAATATGATAGTAAGAATCATCAAATTCTTACTTGGTTCCGAAACACTTGCATTCCATACAACAAGTTTCGATTTGGATGTTATGGCACTGCAAAAGAGGTATGAGAAGAACTGTCCAAATGCTATTCAACTGCTAATGTTATTCATCAATTTCATTTGTATGGTGCTTTCAGTCACATGAATCAAAAACCATGTCAGTCTATTAATGAATTTTTAACTGAGAAGACTGTTGCATGGGACCAATTATCTCCATCAGAACCAGTTTGGCATGATCATTAAGATGCTGAACTTTATACCATAGAAAAAGATGAGTCTCGGGTTTATCAATTTACCTTGGCTTTAAATAATGTTTTTGAGTCTGTTGGATCATCTCTGTTACATAGGGACCCATTTTCCAATCTTGATATTGTGCTTACAGAATTATTGAATGAAGAGGCTCGTCTAGCCAATATGAGTTCTCATAGACATGCTCTCTCTACTATGGCTACACTCTGCCTTAATAAAGCAGTGATCCCATTTAAGTCATTGGAGGCCTACTGTTAGAGTTTGATACAAATCATGTAAGTTGCTAGGTACTGCCATTTGAGTTTGATACAACCCTATTTGAGTTGTTAAGTGCAGTCTCAATTTAAATTGTATCACATCGTTAACTTCAAGTTATGAGAATTTTTGTTACATTGTTAACTTCAAATTTACTCGTCCATAAAAATAGTAAAGTGATTAAATTTTTATTCTTTAATTTTTCTGACACTCAATTCAATTTAATAAAATGTTGTAATGAACTGCAATTATGGGAAGTCTAAGGTACCTGAGTGGAATTTATATTTTACGTGTATGGACACCTCACTTAAACATGACCCAGGCATTTACATATATTTTGCATAATAGCCACTGGGCCCGTGGTCACTGGTCAGTGGTCTCTCACTGCTGCTGAGCAATTTCTGCTTCTTCCGGTCACAAATTCCACCATTGGATCTATTTTTTATTTGAAACCCAAGTGCGATAGTGGCATTAGGGACTAAACCCAGTTTTTTTGTTGAGATTTTTATACAAATAAACACTTTTTAAAATATTTATTAAAATATTTAAATTTTTTATTATTTACTAATTTTAATATTTTTATTTATATTTTTATCACTTTTATTTACAAATATATACCATTTTTTATTTTTTTATTTTTATTTTTCTTTATTTATTTTTTTCTTTT
>CATIWM010363503.1:0-25427 GCA_949671775.1 Mallotus repandus
ACAATTTTATTTTTATTTTTAAAATTATTATATTTTTATTACTTTGATATTACAATATATTATTAAAAGTAAAAATAAATTATTTTACTATATTCCATTAATTTTAATATTAAAGCTAATAATATATTATAGTTTTAGTATAAATTAACAAATCAATTCACGTATGAATAAAAGTTTTATATTTCAACACTACTAAACATTATTGGTGAAATTATAAATTTATGTTTATATAATGTATTATTGGATTTTAAAATTTTACAAGTTATAAATGAACTAAATATAATTCTAAAATTAAATTTTTAATAAAAATTATAATAAAATAAAGACTTATTTGTCAACTGATTAAAATATTGTGGACGTCTTTGTAATTTGTTAGGGGTCTTTTTGTCTATCTATCAAAAACAAGGAGCTAATTGTATTATTTAGGGGCAATTTGACCTTTATTAGAAAGTTCAATAGCTAAATTGACCTTAAAAAAATTTAAAGTGGCTTATGTGATCCCAAGTGAAAAGTTCAAAGGACAAATTGACCCTTATTCCTAACCACATCTTACTTTCATAATAACAAATTGTTTTTCCTTTATTTACATATCAATAGGCCCCTTAAATGTTTATAAGAAAGGAATGAAAAGAAAAAGAAACACAAATCCTACTTAGAACTATTTCCACATTTTGAGCCTATATATAATTTTTCTTATTTTTACTTTAAAAAATGTAAGTATGTTTAACATTAAAAAAAATAAAAATAATTGTATATCTTTATAGTTTTCTGAAAGAAATTAAAGAGTTGAAACAAATTTGAAGTTTATATCAGTAATGTTTAGTCTAGCGAAAGTTCTTAGTTTCAGTTAGAGATTCAGGTATAAATCCACCCACCCTTAGTTTGTAATGGTAAAAAAAAAATTGAAGTATATAATAATTTTATCTTATTTATTATTTTTTTGACAATGAAGTATTGAATTTTATTAACAAAGTAATAACATGAGAGTAAGATTAAATAAATCATTTAATGAGTTTTTATAATTAAAAGTGGATAACATATAATAATGATAATGTATGGTACAAATATTTATGTTAGGTAATGTTGGAGTAAGATCAACCTATTAGAATTATAAAATTATATAAATTATTTAAATATTTATTTTAAAAAAAAATTAATTAATCAATATTAAAAATATTTACTGATATCCAATATCAATATCCTATATTAATAAGGATTATAATCTCTAAACAAGAAGAATACTTAATTAAGAAGATGCTCATAAAGGAAGTCTATTCTCTCATAAACAAGGCAATCCAATAAAACTAAGAAATCTTATTCTTAAGAGGTTTATGTCTAATCTCTCCTTGTATATACATTTCATATCATTTATGATCATTTTCATATTCTTATATCTTCTCATATATTCATACCTTACATCAAGACATGACTACATCAAGACATGACTACATCAAGACATGGCTATCATCTCATCATCACCTCATCATACACTCATTCTACTTTACTCTATTTGCTGTTATTTTTTCATACATAATACTGACTTGATCTTCGGAGTGTTTGTAAGGAAACCCCACCCCTTTACCTAATTTTTCTCGTCGATGCAGGTTCCACAAGCAAGAAATCCAATTCGGAGGTTATCAAGTGGCATCATCTATAGGAACACCTAGCTTTTCTTGTTTGTTTCAAAATAAAAGGATCAAGAGCTAAATATAACCGAATTAAATTTCGAATTATCACTATTTGCTGTAACCTAGGGGATCATACTTTCTCTAAACACGTTCATGAAGAATTCAAGGAGATTACATAAACAAAATATTAGGCAATATTGAAGTTAACAGAACGTTGCATGAGTCCTTTCATGATTTGCGTGTCGACAACATATGCAAGCGTCCAAAAATCCAAGAGGAATGAGCTCACCTCGATTTTGTGCCCCATGTGTGAAGATATGGCCAGAAGCAAGAACCCTGGCGTGGACATGCATTCGTCTGTATGAGTAGCTTGAGTAATGAATTTGTACTCGGATTCCGAGTCGCCCAAGGATTTGCACAACTTCCCTTCACTAGATATCAAGAAAGTGGAAAAACAAAGAAGATAGAGAGGATCATCGTGGGAAGTGATTTGGCCATCAGATTCAGAATCAAAGCAAAAAAGACATGATCACCGAGCTTGTGCATCAGTCCCTCGTTGACGTTTTCAGTACTGAAGCCAATGGTTACGACTATTTTGCACTATTGAAGAGAATTACAATCGAGACGAAAAAAAAAAACCCGGCGTTATTAGAGTCAACCTCAATGAGCAAGCAGCACGGGCATAAGCCAGGCCTTCGAAGTTTATCATTAAAAAACAATCTGGAGATGATAATATTAAATACAGACGGACCCAATTCTTGAAGACTAGCAAGCTTGTGATATTTGCCAAAGGAAGTCAAAGTCAATTGTGACTTGAACACTAAGCACTGCAAATACTAACTTGTCGCGGAGCATCACGATCAAAGCATAGCATGGAGCATCCACCAGGAACCAAGAACGTACATTGACTCCGATCAATCACCAAGCTTTCAGGTAGAGTATCAAACATCCACTAAACATCTTCAATGTGTCTTTCTATAGGACAAAGAAGCAAAAAACGGTCAATATGGGTAGCGGCATAACCAGATGTAACATGGAACGTGGGATCATCTACAACGGCACCATATGGTTGACAACGAGGGCAAAGATGAACAAACATCTTACCCAAGAAATTTGAGAACCAACTTGGAGTAGAAGACACATTGAATTAATTCAAATTTACCGACGATCAAATGGACTCCATTAAACTCTGGTTAAAAGCAAGGTATCAAGGAGCGACGTCAAGAATTTGTGGAAGCTAAGTGCATGAAGAAAACAGAATTGAAATAAAGAGAGGAAATAAATCAGCATCAGTTGAATATGAATTGTTCATGGCAGCTGCAGCTGGAAATATTCAGATTAACTTCATCATATGCTGACTCCAAAACGGAAAGACAGTACCACATATTACTACTCCGTCCCAAAAGGTAGAGGATACTCAAGCGACGAGATTAAGATATAACATGAACTCTATCATCCAGAAAAAGACACCGGAAAAGAAAGGCCTTGAACGAAAATAGCTCTTGGACTAAGAGCTGAGCTTTGAGTACTAAGCATTGAACATTAAGGCTCGGCGATAGTCAGGCATCTAAGTAAGTTCATTTTTTATTTTCAGTACCGTTTAGGCAGCGAGTCTCCGCGAGAGTCCAAGTACCTTATTAGCCATGACTGACCATATGAATTGTGCGAGAAATTGCCTATCCATGGATGAAAAAAATTTGCTCATCTCATTAGCCAAATTATTTTATTGCATTAGAATTAGGTGTCTAAGATAAGATTTGTATATTTATTTGGACAATAGCATTAAAGTGTGTTTGAAATAAATAAATTTTATAAAATTTTGTAAAATATTTTAAATAATGTGTGATAAATGCATATATTATAAAATTTATTTGCTCTAAATTTTTAAATTTGTAGAATTAATTATAATTAAATTAAATTCTAATATAATTGTTGAAATTTTCAAATAAATTCCACAATCTTTAACTCTATATTTCTAAAATGAATAAAATACCACTAATTATTTTATTTTTAAATATATTTTTTGATTTTTTGACCAAAATTAAAAATTATTTTAAATTTTAAATTTATAACAAATACTACAATATAACAAAATATGAAATTCATTTGAAATAAATTTTATAAACTGTCATTTCATTAATAAAAATTCATTTATAAATGAATTTTACTGAAATTCATTTAAAAATAAAAATAAATTTTTGGTGGAATGCAGCCAAATATAATGAATAATAAAAAAAAAATTAACGTGTCTAGTCTAGCCAAATGTTTTAAAATTAGCTTTATCTCATAAGTCAAATTGCTTTTCTCCATTATTGCCTCAACTAAACGCAATTAAAAGACCAAAAGAAGCTGATAAAGCTTGATCATATACAACTCCACAGAGAAGTCAAGAAGAGAACGTTCAAAAATGGCAGAGACCGGTGGTGCTGCTGCTGCAATTGTACACGAAGAACACCTCGACATCCTCACTAAAATTGGTGAAAAAACTGGCGTTTCCAAGCCCAGGCAAGCTCCTAATTATCACTATATATATATATATATATGTATATCAGTATCTGGATTGCAAAAAAAAAAAAAAGGAACAAAAAATCAAACAGTTTATGTTCAATCATTACTGTGCTTGTATTTGACTGATAATGCAGTCTTTTTTGTTGATGATTAAACTGGTGAAGTAATCTTTGATCATTAAACGTAATTTTGGCGTTGAAGTTAGTTTATTTTTGTTTTCTTTTGTTTGGTGAAAAAAATGTAGAGGAGATGTTCATAGAGACGGAGATTACCACCGTGCAGTTCATGTGTGGATATATGCAGAGAATACGCGAGAGCTTCTTCTTCAAAAGAGGGCTGATTGTAAGGATTCATGGCCTGGACAATGGGATATTTCCAGTGCTGGTCATATATCTGCTGGTGATTCTTCGCTTGTAACTGCTGGGTTAGTTTTTTTTTTTTCCTAGTTATGTTCTACTTTTTCTAATTTTCTATGCACAGTCATGTTTTTTGTTGGTCAATTTTTTAGTGTTAAATTAATTGCAAATTCATGTCAACTGGCAAAATGTCTCAAAAGAATTGAATTCATGTCAATTATGAGCTTTTCAAATATTATAATTGACTAGGCATTGTTTGCTGCTGAATAATAATTGAATTTTTGCAAAATAACATGATTTTTTATTACTGTTTTTGTTTACTTGTGCTTCTTGCTGAAACTCTTTATTGCTTTCATTACAGGAGGGAGCTTGAGGAAGAGCTCGGCATTGTCCTTCCAAAGGATGCATTTGAGTTGATATTTGTTTTTCTGCAGGAGTGGTTAGTAGTTCAAATTTATTTATGAATATTATCCAGATTTAATGAGCTTTGAAAACTTTTTCCAATTCCAAGCGCTAATTGGTGTTAACTTTACATTTGTTGCAGCGTCATAAATGATGGCAATTATATTAATAATGAGTATAATGATGTATATCTTGTAACAACACTCGATCCTATTCCTTTAGAGGCCTTTACGCTTCAGGTGAGTCTATTAATGATTTTTTTTTTCTGTTAAAACATGAAACCATTTGGTAGTATTGGTTGAATATAATCAATATATAAGAGAAATCCCACATGGGTGTGCATAAAATGTGCTGTGATCTTTATATAGTGCTAGTGCTTGCTTTTAGTTCAAATGCTTCACCATGATATAATCATACTTTGTCGCAAATTCTTCTTGTTGCACAATGTACTAGCTGTTCACCATCGTCATTATAGAGCTGCTTGTTTTAATGTTTTTATTTGGCCTGAAAAGTGAACTTCTTATTTGAATTTAAAGAAGGAAAACTTTTGTGGGTGACATTGTAAAGCTGTAAGAATTTATCTCACCCTTTAAATTTAATAGTAGCTGTGACTCAAAATGTACTTTTCTGATTTAAAGCAGTGTGAACAGTGTTATGCTGTCCCCTGTTATAAAAAATTGTTTTTGCGCATCAAATTTAATTATTTTTCATTCACTTTTGGATGTTTTGTCTGTTTATAGTAGTCTTTAATGTGGAAATTTTGAAACTGTGTGTCACTTGTTAATTTGTAATTGCTGGTGATCATATGTAAAGTTTGTGTTTTGATGTGCAATGCATGTCCAACTCTGGTTTGCCTGACTTTTCACAGCTGTTATAATCTACAAGTGACGCATCCGGCTATTGAAGTGTGAGAATCTGAATTCTTGTTTCTGCCTTGTCTTGTTGTAGGAAACAGAAGTATCTTCTGTTAAATATATTTCCTACGAAGAATATAGAAGCTTACTTGCCGAAGAACATCCTGATTATGTGCCCTATGATGTGAATGGAGAATATGGTCAACTCTTTGACATAATTGAGAAAAGGTATGTTAAAATGTAACCGTTATGTTTCACACCTTTTCTCATTTGAATTTAAAACGTTTTGCTTCATCCATGTGAAGTTGACTTTGTTTCCTCTACAGAATCTTAAGAATTAAGTGGATCTGAGAACAAATTACCGATGATTTATTAGACTCTGGTTGCTTACATCCTTAAAATATATGTCATGCAAAAACATTATGAGAGAAAAAATCATTTCATTACATTTTTTGTGCATGCAAAAATATATCTTATTGGTAAAATAAGTATATCTCTTTTTTCCTCAAAAAAAAGTATCTCTCTTTTGTCTGTCACCTCCATTTTTCTGGTCTTTTGGGCACCATAACAAAGAATTTTCTGTTGTTATTTTGCTGCATGCAATTACTAGAAAATATTTTCTGCTATTATTCCATTGAAGATAAATGTCAGGTGAATACTACAATCTTAGCAACACAGAATTCTAATTTTCTGACAATACTTTCTGTTTATGTCATGTATTCCATCTATTTTTCAAAAGGTATAAAAAGAGCACTCCAGCTCGCGGTCTGAATCTACAAAAGCAGCTAGATCGATATGCTTCCGTTTCTCTCAGTGCGGAGGTTCTCAACTTTCTCTTGTTATTTACTTATTTACAATAATAATTAATAGAAAGATGCGCTTTAAAGAATCTTCTCCCTTATATCTTTTACCTGTGCAACCAAAATGATTAAAGAAAACAAACTGCTTGTTTCCCATATAACAAAAAAATAATACCAACTATGAAACATGATGGGACCATTAAAACAATGAATTAGTTGGTATAAGAAATTGTGCTCAATTCTCAGCTCCCAGAAGCTTTACCTAGTTATGCTATCATGGAATTGCGGCAGTTTACAACAAAGCCAAACAAAGAATCGTGTAATAGAAGCATTTTCAAAAGTATGTCTAGAATAATGACACAAAAATGTCACAGTTTTGCGTGCATAACTGCATATGATGGGTCCATACATATTTTGTTAAAAATTGTGTTTAATTGAATGATTCAATGAATATGAGCACTAGGATGACATATGTCTTGCAATGTTTGTTGATCTCAGTTTATTCAGCTTTTTTTTATCAGATCTATAATAAATGTTTTGAGGTGATGTTTCAAACTTAAGTTCAATATTTAGTGGTTAGTTGTATATAACAAACGATTTATTGTTCAAATATCATGCTTGATGCTGCTAATGTTATAGTGAAACTAAACTGATATTCTCATTGTTTTACTTTTTAATTGTGGGTCTTAAATAAGTAGTTGTAAATTTAGTCAATCATTTTCTTTCTCTCACTGCAGTTGACAGGCCTATCTAATGGAGACAGGGAAGCACTGGGTTTACTTATTAAAGCAGGAAAAATTGTGGATGAAATATTTTATGTGCAGGTATTTTTATCTATGTAAAATTGCATGTGGATACATAGAGGCACAGAAGTATGCTAACAAAAGAAATGCATCTTTTTTATGCTTTCGGTGCATCAACAAACATGTTTTAAATATTTTTATTTGATCTTCATTATGTGGTTTCAAGTTATAACTTCTGCAAATATCTATCTGAAAAGAAATTTTATATTGTGATCAAAGTATGTATCAAATCCTAAGATTTATAAATGAAGAGGAGATTCATAGAAACTTTGAATTTTTTTTTGTTTTTGGGAAGAAAGTTGTGGGACTTTTTTTTTTTCCTGGTGTATGTGTTTGTAGAATAGTACACAATCATTCACAGAAGGGAGATGTCTGGGTAGAAGATCAGCTGCTTAAAAATAACTCAACTGTAATTGACATTGCGCAATGGAATATCTTCTTCTGACTTGCAAAATTAATTTGGTATGAATACTTATGATAGAAATTGTATTTAGGCTCCGTTTGTTTGCGGAAAATGTTTTCCCTTATTTTCCAGTGTTTGGATTACTTAGGGAAAATAAGTCAAAGGAAAATAATGTACCAGTCAAAGGAAAATTACTTTAAAACAAGGGAAAATGATTTCCCGTTTTAAAGATGGGAAAACTTTTTCCAATACCTTTTCCAATGTCTTCTCTCCTCGTTTATTGTCTTTCCTTTTATTTTCCAATGTCTTCTTTCCTCGTTTATTGTCTTTTTTAGTGTTGCAACCAAACATAGGAAAATATTTTCTTCGAAAAATATTTTTTTGAAAAATATTTTCTAGAGAAAATATTTTCCAAAAAAAAATATTTTCCGCAAATAAATGGAGCATCTCTGATTATGTTGTTATTTATTCCCTAATAAGTGCGGTCATTGGGATCTTAACATGTGTTTCCTCCTTCCCTAGGAATTTCAGTTTTTTGGTTTATTGGATAAGCATTGGAATGTCCATTATAAAAAGGAGCAATACAGGAGCCCTTTTGATGTTGCTATGGTTGAGAATACTTACTAATTGAAAATGCCCTTGTCCATTTATTTTCTCTTAATCAGGTTTGGTACAGCAATCCTGCTCTAAGAGATTGGTTGAAAGAGCATGCTGATGCGTCGAAATTGGACAAGCTGAAATGGTTGTATTATTTGATTAATAAGAGCCCGTGGTAAGTCTTCTTAGTCCTTCTCCTTTGAGTTCTCTGTCTGTGTACATTGTGCATGATTGCATAACTGAGAAAATCCATACCCCAATTTACAATACAGACATTCAAACCATACATAGAGTTATCTGTCTTATCATATCTTATTGTTTGTAACCCGTTCTTTTCCTACAAGAGTTGATGTCAAAATCGCTAGTTTTCAACCAGAAGTCTTTGATTTTCTGAGTTTTTGAACCAAGCATCCTAACCTTGACATATTTCATAAATTGTCATGTAATTTTTCCCTTTATTTGTTGTGCAGCCATAATTTACAAAATATATATATATATGTCAATCATAATTGATTCTTTGTCAACAGGTCCTCTCTTGATGAAAATGAGGCATTTTTATCAACTGCAGATTCAGCTATAAAGTTGCTTCCTGGAGCCACAAAGCCAGTGAGTGGATGGAAGGGCCTAGAATACAAAGCAGCATTTCCTATGCAATTACCACCTGGAGCAAATTTTTATCCACCTGACATGGATAAAAGGGTATAGGAGGCTAAACTTATCATGCACATAGTAGAGAAATAGTCAATAACATCTCCACCATATTTGAGTGTCCATGCCACTGGCTTGCTGCAGGGTTCATTATTTATAAGCGCTTCTTTGCACATTGGAAATGTGGACCATTAAGTTTCACTTGTTTTATAGGAATTCGAACTGTGGGTGAAGACTCTGACAGAAAATCAACAACTTGATGCAACCGGTTTCTTCACTGTTATCAAAAGGCATAGTGAATTTGATTTGGACTCTTCTCTGTCAAATCATACAGCTGATGGAACAGGTCTCTCTATGGGTAGTCATGATCTATTCAGTGTTCCTTACTCTAAAGAGTATAACTCTCTCCTCACGAAGGCTGCTGAACTATTGCATAAAGCTGGGGACTTGGCTAGCTCACCAAGGTATGCTATTTAATTTTTTTTTTCCTGATAGCCCATTTGTTAGCTTCATCCAAAAATAGATTTTTTCTAAATTTGTTGCATTGCTGTGAAGCTTGAAGAGGTTACTACATACCAAGGCTGATGCATTCCTTTCAAATGACTATTATGAGTCAGATATAGCATGGATGGAATTGGTCAGTGCTCTATAATTTTTTCATGTTCCTGAAGATGTTCATAGTTGTGCCCTGACACTTGCATGTAGTAGTTGGTTGAAATACATGGTAACAACTAAAAAGCCCCTTACTGGGGAAATTGGGTGGTTATTTTGTTTTTTTCCTTTTTCCTCTAGGATTGGGAGCAGTATCTCTCATGTAAAAAAACTTCAGCTTTACCAGATTCTTTTAGTGCCCTAAATACAAGGTAACAACCTAGAAGTTTAGGGGAAACCTTCTGTGAAAAGTTCATTTATTGAGCCATTGACAAATTCATTCAGTTTAAACCACTTTTTTCCCAAGTATCTTTTTAGTCATTATTGTGCTTGTGATTATGAAATTCCGAAGAAATCTCGGTATTGAATTATCAAAAACTTTTAACAAGTCACTTCAAGAAATGTAGCTATTCTAAGAAGCTAAAATGTCTTTTTTTTTTTTCCTGTTAGACTCATTTCTCAACTGGTGTCTTCTTAACCGTTTTAAAGTGAAAAAAAAAAAAAAAGAAAGAAAAATCTGTGATTTTTTATTTTTATTTTTATTTTTTTGTGGATTGAAACTAAGAGTTAGTTTCAATTTATTTGTTCTATTTAAAAAAAATTATGCGGATTGTGAATCAATATGATGCAAAACAATTTATTGTCACAACAGTCAATAGCTAATAGAAATGTGGGCTCTAAACAAAGATAACTAGAGGAGAATGATACATGTAGCCAACTTCAAGAGGTTTGGGATGAAGGCTTTTTTTAAAAAAAAAAAATTGTATGAGGCCCTCATGTTTTTAATTTTCTTTAATCATTGCTTCTTTAGTATATTTCCTTTATCAAATAATCCACTCGCAATTATTTGTATGTAGTATGACTACTATGCCTCTATGAATTTTTTATGTATTTACTTTAGGGATAAGTACAATTTAGATCCTTGTGGTTTTACCTTTTGGCAAAACCAGACTTGTGGTTTTTTTTTTTTAGCATTTAAGTACCCTGTGTTTCACTTTTTTTCCACTTTAGTGCCCTTCTAACTAATATCATCATTATTTTATGAGAAAACATTAATATAATATTAAATTTCAATGATAAATTTATTCTATATATAATTTATGATCAATCTAACCAATTGGTTATTTTTAAAAATATTATAAATTTATTTTAAAAATCAGTTCTTTTTATTCATAATTAAATTAAAAATGCATTTAAATTTGATTTTTTGTGAGTTTATTGTAGTTAGTTGAATGATATATTACTCATTAAATGATTTTAGCATTGAAAATGCATATTATTTTTACATTAAAGGATACATTTTAAACAATATTTGTTAGAAGGTAAAATAATGTGAAACACACGGTACTTAAATGTCAAAAAAAAAACCATTGGACTGGTTTTGCCTTTTGGCAAAACTACAGGGATCAAAATTGTACTTATCCTTTTAATTTATTCACTTTTAGTGGATGAGTAAAGTAAAAAAGTTTTGCAAGAAAAGATTAAAAATGCATCATTAATGGGTTCAAAATGGAATTTTATTTTTCTTTAACCTTATGGGTTAATTTTTCCTCTTCTGATGCCTAAGCTGTTAGCATTCTCATAAAATCTGATTAGCATCTATTTATCATTGTGATGCTGTAGGATTCTAAATTGGATGTAACTATAGGTCCGTACGAGACATATGTAGATACGCTTTTTGGATACAAGGTAATGTTTTTGCATGCTATATGTTTCTTTCTTCAACTTTAATGATGTTGGGTTCATAGAATTGAGGTCATTTGTGACCTAGAGTTATGGTGCACAGAATTGCTTCCTACTTGGAATATTTATGATCGCTTTATCCATGTCATGATCTGACCAAGATGTTCTAAAATTCTGATGACAAACTCATAGGATTTACAATAAGTAATATTGGATGTAAAATGTATTCTTTCATTGAACATCAAATACTTTATGCAGGTAATAGTAAGCTTAGTGTCACAAAATTCAATATCTTTACTTGAGAAAAAGAACAGCCTCTAGGCCAAGAAATCTCTTTGTAAGATAGGCAGGCAGAGAGATAAGTAACATGCTTTCGAAGTTCTGCCCAGGAGAATATTTGAGAATACAGAATAGCGTATCTCTATTTTTATCTTAATTTTTTTACTGGTTTATTTTGGTTTAGTTCCAGTCTGTGTCACCTCAATATAAAAAATAAGAAAAACATATCTAATAGTGTGTTCCAATGTCTTTTTTTTTTTAAGCTTCGATGACAGAAAGGACCCAAGGATACGGCAGTTTATGTTCCAAATTCCAATATCTTGTGTTTGAGGAAAATTAGCCAATTTTTTCTTTTCTCTGTTTGGCTTTGAGCATATTAATATGCCCATGATCTCTACTTGTGTTTTCAAGCTCTAAAACAGAATGTTTAATACAATATAGATTGGTCTAGTGTAATGGCTAGAGAGTTATTGATCATCTATTTGGGTATGGGCTAATCCCTTTTCTGCATTTGTTTTTCATATTGTCATGTCAGATGTCCTGTGATAATTTGGCCCAATGTTGAGTTTGCTTTTGAGGCAATAAACTGTTTGGACTTATTGAAGCCTGTGTCATTCCCAGATATGTTACCCTGTAATAGGCTTTAAATATCATTTGTAACAGAGCATATTGCCTCATCTTTGTTATTGGACTCTGGTAATTGGATTTATGGTAATAATTTTTTAACCTTGTATATTTTTTGGCATTTTTCTGCCATTGGCCATTTTAAATGCACTTCCCTGTCAAATGTATACAGTTTCTACAACTTTGAAGGCTCTCATGTTTGTTCTCAAGGAACCTATATTTGTCTGACAAATGTGGAATAATCTGCATGATAAATAGCCTTTGCCTGGTAGCTCTGGCTTGCTCAAGCTGAAGCGTGGGCTCACTTTTAAATGAGGCTTAGCTTGATCTCCTGTGAGCTTGAATTGAAAGCCAGTGGCAGTATCTGTATACATAAAGATAATGTAAAAACATGTAAAATACATACAGTATAAGCTTAATTTCAATTTTGTACTGAAATCAATGCAAAAGTTTGAATTCAGCTTCATTAAAACCAAGATTGCCACTGCCGTTTACAAAATTGACCCCTACCCTTTTTCTCTCTCTATTCTGCATCTTCTCTTTAGCTATATTCAAGGACACATGCAAATACATGTGTGTCCATGGATGCATGTATATATCTCTTTTGTTTGACTGTATGTGAATGTGTCTATTTATGTCTGTTCATTGGAAATAAATTTTGTAACCTTGTATGAATGTTACTTTCTTTAATCTCCCTTAGTTGGCTCAAAGTGCTCATGAGTTGCATTATGTTTCTTTTAGGCCACCTTTGAAGTATTCATTGGAGTCCGGGATGACAAAGCAACAGCTCAACTTAAGCTCTTTGGTGATAATTTACAGGTACGTGGAGTTATCTATTGCCAAAGTTGTAGCATGTTCACCCTATTTTTTCTTCTCGAAGAATTCTTTTCCTACCTTAAGCATCCTACTTAGTGATTGACAACCATAGGTTTTGGAGCAAAATCTTCCAATGGATAGTGCTTACAAATCAACTGATGTGAATGCTGCACCTATTCGTGTAATCCAGCTTATCTACAATTCAGGGGTGAGTTATTGATATAATTTATTAAAAAATTTTATTTTAATAACTAAAGTTGTGTTAGGGGGAACATGTACACTAGAGATTATATGCTCTAAGAATCCCCGCCCCCCCCCAAATAAAAACCATCAAAATGTTCTTGACAACTATTATCAACTGTCCACATATGGAGACTGTTTGGTTGATAGCTATATTCTGTTGCACATTAATCTCTGAGTGAGAAACTAAGGCTAACAGGCTTTCATTTCACATCAGGATGTAAAGGGTCCTCAAACGGTTGCTTTCAATTTACCCAATGATGAGCGTATAGTTAAAGATCGAGGAACTTCAATGGTCATGCTTAAGAATATTTCAGAAGCCAAGTACAACTTTTCTTGGAGTTCATGTTTTCATTATATTTTGTTTGTTTTTCAGAATGTTTTACTAGTGCAGGAAAGGTTTTAAATGCTGGACGTGACTATCCTAATCAGGTTCAAGCATATTCTTCGGCCTATAGCCAATGTCTGCATTACTAAGGAACAGAAAGAACTTGTAGATTTTGAATCTTTCTTTACGCACACTATCTGCCACGAATGCTGTCATGGTATTGGGCCTCATACTATTACACTTCCAAATGGTGAAAAATCTACAGTGAGAAAGGTTAGTTGCATGACCATCTGCTACCGCTTCGTCATTTATGAATTTCAAACATAACATGGCTGCATCTGAAATCATCACATTTCTGTTAAATAGGATTCAAAGACATATGATAATTTTATTATTTTCTAGGACTGGTAAATTGGTGGCATTTATTACACCTAGTCACATATATGCAATTTCAAAATGAAAAGACGGCGGAACAACTTTAGATAGGCATTACATTGTTTAATTAGTATTTTCATTCTGAAGCCAGCATTACCCCTAATTTGCCACCTTTTGATTGCATAATTTGATACAGGAGCTGCAAGAACTTCACTCAGCCTTGGAAGAAGCAAAAGCTGATATAGTTGGCCTTTGGGCTCTAAAGTTCTTAATCAGCAAGGTTAGTAGTTTACTGTACATGAAAATCACGATGTTGTAGGCATGTGCCAATTTTCATTTCCACCTCAAAGATTCTGAAATGTCTATCATGAAGGTGAGTTAAATATTTAATCAATGAGGTATCGGGTGATTGATCAAACAGTTAAGATGAACCAGTAAGTAAGCCTCATGTAGTTTAATGCTATTATTATGTAATCTCTGGTCCCACAAATATTGCAATTTAATATGAGGACCTGTGTTCCGTCAAGAACCTAGGAAATGCATCGTCCAATTTCTACCTAAGTTTGATAGGAGAATATTCTAATTTGTTTACCATGCATACAACGTTAATATAAATTTCGTGCTTTTCTACCAAGTCTAGGAAATGCAATATTGCAAGGATGTGCTTGGTAAATCTGTATCCTCGTTGTCCACTTATCTGTTTATGCATATGTGCCTGAGAATTGCAGGATTTGCTTCCAGGGAGTTTAGTAAAGTCTATGTATGTTTCATTTCTTGCCGGATGCTTTCGCTCAGTTCGATTTGGTTTAGAGGAAGCTCATGGGTGAGCGCAACTACTCATCATTCTCTATTACATTGGTGTCAACTTTTATGATCATTCTATATCTAATGAACATTTGCAGAAAAGGACAAGCAGTGCAGTTCAACTGGTTATTTGAGAAAGAAGCATTCATCTTGCACTCTGATGAAACTTTCTCTGTTGATTTTGCTAAGGTATAACCTTTCCAATTTCACTTATCAATGAATTGCTACTTCTGAAGTATTAATGGCCATAAATGCTGTTTTCATTTGAAAGGTTGAAGGGGCAGTTGAAAGCCTTAGTAGGGAGATACTAACTATACAGGCAAAGGGAGACAAAGCCGCTGCAAATTTGCTGCTTCAGAAATACTGTAAAATGACACAGCCACTAAAACTAGCATTGAACAAATTAGAGACTGTTCAGGTATGAGCTGTTAAACTCTGCAACTTGCTTTTGCATTTGTGCATCTAGTAACAACTACCTTAACAATAAAAATGCATTTGTTAGCATGTTTATATCACAATAGGACTATATCCCAATATTTCACACGTGCACCTGCGTACACACATTTTGAGAGAGAGACGGTGAGAATTGGTAATTGATAAATATCGTACTTTTGCTCTTCAGGTGTACAATATTGGGATAACAACATTGTTAGTCCTTATATCGTTTTTTCAATTAAGTTCTATAAGAAAATTTTTTACAATTAAGTTTTACAAATTTTAAAAACATTTTTCGTTAATCCTATCTGTCAGTTAAAACAATTTTTCATTGGTCAACCATTAAAATCAAAATTTTATTTTTACTTTTTATCTTGATATTTTGAATAAATAATATTTTTATTTTTATTTGCGACTTCTATTTCTTAACTTTAATAACACCTGTATAACTCACTAATTTTAAAAAATAAAAATAAAAATTACATTTTTCTTAAATTATTAGTTATATCGAGAATGATAAATTAAACTAATCAAATATACTTAATTATTTGTAAATATATAATTTCAATTTATATATCATAAATGAATAAATATTTTTTATAAAGATAAAATTCATTCAATTTTGACAATACTCATTACAACAAATTCACTCATTAGTGACAATATTTTTATGGTCACAAAAAAATTTAATGAGTGAATAATTTTTTGATATGTCACAATATTTAATTTATTATTTTATAACTAAATAATATTTGACATTATTTTAAATTGCCACAAATATACTAAAATTTTTTGACTATTTGTCACAATAATGTCATAATTATTATTATAAAATTAAAAGTAGAATTTTTTTGTGACCATATTTTTAAATGTAATCAAAAATATTTTTTGTACCAAATTTAGTTTGTAACGTAAAAGACATATTATTTAATATTGTCACTAAAATTTTTAATTTATAAGTGACAAATTTTAGTTGTCACCAAAAAAATATTATGGATTTTTTTGTTACAAGTGTACTAAAATTGTAGCAAATAAATTTTAATATTTGTGTCAATTTAATATTTTATTGTCACAAAAATATATATTGAGATATAAAACTTGAATCCCACATTGTTAGTAAGTAAACAAGTGGTTCCAACTTTTCTCTATATATTTTTCCAACTAAAAAATTATCATGTCATTTTTTTTATGTTAGTTACAATAACCTATAAAATTAAAAGTTTTTCAAATTTTAAAGCTGAAATTTTAAATACATATTATACTAAAAAAATAGTTAAATTGTAAATGATGTTGGTGATGATAAAATTAAATATAAGAATGAGATGCTCATTAATTTATGATGATCTATATTATTACTTATACATAATTTTTAATTTGTGACAATAGAATATTGTCACTATTAGTATTCTTTGTGACAATAATTAAAATTGTCATGAATTTGACTTTGACTTGTAAACAATGTGTGACAATATTATGTTTTACGTGACAAGTGTTATATTTTGCGTTACGACACAAACTATTACAAAATATAATTAGTGTGACAATAGTTTTATTGTCATAAATTAGATTTTATTGTGACAATTTTTTATTATCACTAATACCCGATGACTTTTAGCAACACAGTTTTAGGTGACATTCCCATGACAATTTTTTATTGTAATGAAAAAATATTTGTGACAATATTTAGATTTAAGTGACAATTTTTATTGTCCTAAATTCAATGAATTCTTGTAGGGATTATAATTTGTGTTACATTTTAAAAAAAAATTAAACTCTATCAAATTTGAGTTAGTCAAATTTTTTTAAAAAAATATTTCTTTAAATTAGGCTATTTTATAATAAATATTTGAACAATGAAATAAGTTAACATATTCTTATTATAATTTTAATTTTCATAATAAAAATAATTAATTTAAGATTAAGTATAACAAAATTTTCTATTTTAACTTAAATTAATTATATTTTATAATAATAAATAAAAGTATTAATTAAAATATGTTATTCTTCATTTTTTTTTTATCGTAAAATAGTCTAATTTAAAGAAATATTTTTAAAATTTTCTAATTAAGATACAATTGAGTTTAAAATTTATCTAAAATATAACATAAATTATGATATTGACAAAACTAATTGAGTATATCCAAGTATAAAAAATATTTATTCATTTAAGATATATTAATTAAAATTTATATTTGAAAATAATAAAAATACTTAATTAATTTTATTTATCATTGTTAATAAAATAATAACTTAAGAAAAAACATTTTTAAATTTTCTTGAAATTATTTTAGTGAGTTATATAGTTATTATTGTAAAAGTGAAATGATAAAATAAGTCATAAATAAATAAAAAATATTATTTATTTAACATATTAAAAATAACATTTTTTATAGTTTTAGGACTGAAATGTAAAAAAAGTTTGATTTTGAGGGTTGACTAATAAAAAATTGTTTTGACTAATGGATAGGATTAGAGGAAAGCTTTTTTAAAACTTATGGAACTTGATTGTAAAAAAAAAATTCTTATAGGACTTAATTAAAAAAACGATATAATTTATAAGACTAATAATGTTTTATCCCATACAATATTTCAAACAAATTGGTTTTTCAGAGACTAAGAGAAGCCAATTATAATTGCATGTTCCTACATTTCAAGATTGAATCTCGTAATGATGGATTTTAGTTTTTTTTACTTGTTGGTTTTGTAAAATTTCCTCATTGTTTTTTCTCTTCCCATGTTTTTCAGGTACCTGTGGATATAGTTCCTACATTTCCCATAGCCAATGAAATGGAGTAAAGGCAGCAAAAGAGTATTTGACGGGCGCATTTTTGTTGCAAACGCAGATCAAGTAAATGGCAATAATTGGAAATTCTGCTTCTCTAGCCAATCAGAATAAATTGATAAGAATAATTGGTACCATATGATGTCTAGTATTATCTAAACGACTAAATCGACTAGTGGCATTTCATTTCCCCATCGATCCACCTTACTTTGTTAGAATGCAAATTACTTGAGCTTTTTTCAATTTTCTTGGAATAATAATAAAGTTACCATGTAAGTCCTAGTTCTTGCATGAAATTTGTAATTGAGTTCCTAGGCAGTTAAAGAGATGATCAAGAGGAAGGAGACGTAGTTCGTAATCCTGGAGGAAAATGCTGTGACCATCAGGTGTCAAATATCATAAATGGGCTGTATGAGCGTGATGAGGTTTCAAAATGAGGTAAAATGGTGTGTTCCTCTTGGAATAAAAGTGGAGTCATTTGTGCTACTGGCAGAACTATTGTGCTGCAACTAAAGCGTTATTTAGTTGCAATGGCAGCCATTGGTTCACCAATTTAAGCAAGCGATATTTGCCTTGCGAATTTCTTACAGTTTGCTGCCCACCGGAATTCAAGTCTCTGCAACTCTGTCGACTCTTCCGGTGGCTAGCTAATAGTTGTTGCCTAGTTTTGGACTGTATTTTGGCTAGATCGTAGCTGCTCTTTGGCTGTGATTGTTTCAAATTCCAACGTTAGGTTCTCAACCAATGGAAACATTGTAACTGGAATATCCTTGGACTTGGTGACTCGCAGTTCCAAAACTGCAAGTTAATCAGTTTCAGACTAGCTTCAATAATCCAGTTCCAAAACTCCAGTTGGTATATGTGCAAAAACTTTGGCGAAAGAGAGATTTCAATAGGTAAATTTTCAATTAGAGGTTCAAATATTTCAACGATTACACCTGAGTTCTTTATATATGATTTTTTCATGTATTCTTGAGAGTATGCATTCCAACTCATGATAACTTTTAACTCCTTATGCAAGGCAGTATACAGGGGACACGGATCGGGTTTCCCTTCAGCAATTGCTTTCTGAGAAAGAGAATAGAACCAACCATTCCTCCATTGAACTGCAAGAATCAAAATTGAAAATGAGATTTTCAGTTTTTGAATACAACCATTTGAACTAAACGATGGGCGGCGACTCTGCACTCTCTCTGCTATTCTCTTTCCGAGTGTGCCAGGAGAATCTAGTCCCAGGTCTCTTGAAGTACAATATTATTTTGATTAATTATGCTAATGGGCAACTTGAAAGAACTAGAATCCATGCTCAAGCGCTAAGCTTTGAAATGGTAACTTTACCTCTTCAACAGCCGTTGGGATATTGGCAACGGCCCCTTGCATAAGCACATTATCTTTCTTCAATGCCCCCATCAAATACTCTTCCCTTCTCTGCAGCTGCAGCAGACGCAAGTTCTGAAATAAGATTAGAAGATTTGTTGAGCAAGGTCAGTCATCTCGCCTGTGCACAATGGCCAATCAAATTGATGAAGGAACTTGATTATGGACTAGGTTGTACGGATACTTTATAATGTGCACATTTATGTGTTTTCGATATATATTTGTATTGAAAACGTACCAGACATACCCCAATATGTATCTGACCGTTTTTGTAAATTATTAAAAATAGAAAATACATAGCCATACTGAAACACATTTCTCTCAAATTTTTTAGAAAAAAATAATTTCAATAAAAAAAAATTAAAGAATGATTAAATTAAGAGAAAAATCAAAAAACAACCAAATTAAAGTTAAAATTTTTGTTGTTGTTGTTATTATTATTATTTTAAAGATTTTTGAGAAAAATAATTCAAATAGTTAAATTTTGATTAATGGTAATATTTTTTTAAATAGATAATTTTAACATTTTATGTTAATATTTATATATATCTTATATTTTAATATTTATGCGTTTTCCCTATTTTTTTATATCCTATATTATTTAAAAAATAACAAGTTTTCCATATCTAATTCTGAATTTTCTCAGTTTCGAGGTACATTATAGATGATGAACAGTTGAACATACAACCCAAATTGTCCAACTAGTAGCCTAATACACTGAGGAAATCATGTCTATAAACAGAAATAATGGTCATGATGTTGATAAGTGAACAATTTCATCATGCAATTATGAGACCAACAAAAACTTCCATTTTGTTTTGGTTACCAGGTCATCATTTTGTTTTGAAATCATGTCCACAAGTTTTTGCAATTTAATATGAGGACCTGTGTTCCACCAAGAAGCCAGGAAATGCACCCTGCAATTTTCACCCAATTTGGATTGAAGAATAATGTTCGAGTTTGTTTACAAAGTAGTTAGGCATTCATCTTGCGCCTTGATGAAACTTTCTTTAGTTGATTTTGCTGATGATATGAACCCTACCTATAACATAGATAGAACACATATTCAACTTTGAAATCTAGCCCAAAATCATCAAGAGAAGGTTGTGTTGATAGAACTAAATCTCTTATTTATTAAATTGAAGCACGATACTTAGTTATTAAAAAGATGATCAATCACACAATTTTAAGTTTAGTCTAACCTAGCAATGAAAGGTAGAAGTAAAACAATTTAAGTAAATTTGTAAAATTTCAAAAGAACAAAGTTTAAGGAAAAACCTTACTTTTTAATATTTTAATCACTAAATTCGTTTCACATTATTTAAGCTGTTATATAGGCATGTAAATCATCCTAATCCTTAAACGAAAAAATTTTCTTACTTGTTCCTAAAGATACCTATAAAGGAAAATCTTTAACTAAAGAGGATCCTTCGAAATAGAACAACTAATGACAACTCATTATTGAAAAGTCAAATTGACAACTCATTACTGCTAAGCAAAATCATAATTCAACATGTTGACCCTTGACTTATTGACTATTAGATTTTGACTTTGACTTTGACTTTGACTTGAATATCCTTGAATGTTTTCAAATCTTGTAAAATCTTCTTAAATTTTCCTTATTGACTCCAAAACAGAAAATAACTTAAAAATTCGTCCAAATCAAGCTAATTGATTTTGAAATATGAAATTAAACTAACTAATTTGAATTCTTTATCATTTGGCTCCATGCTTGCTCTTGAGGTTGAAGCCACCATTTTGCTCGTAATGTAAAGAATAATTAAATTCAATGTTTGTTTGAACTTTTTGTCCTTGATCTTGTCAGCTAAGATTTAACCTTTCCAGCTTTGCTTATTGATGAATTGCTACTTCTGAAGTATTAAGGCCATAAATGCTGTTTTCATTTGAAAAGTTGAGGATGCAGTTGAAAGCCTTAGTAGGGAGATACTCACTATACAGGCGAAAGGAGACAAATTAAGCGGCTGCAAAATTGCTGCTTCAGAAATACAGAACCATTAAAACTAGCACGAGCTGTGAAACTCATCTGCTACTTGCTTATGCATGTGTAGATCTAGTAAGAACTACCTTATTACCAATGAAAATGCATTTATTAGCATGCATGTGTTACTATAGGAATGTATCCCAACAATTTTTTACTGTCTATAATTGCTTGTTCTTACATGTCATATTGAATTTTGGAATGGTTGACTGTAGTTTCCTTTTACTTGTTGGCTTTGTAGGATTTCCTCATTGTTTTGTCTCTTCCCATGTGAAATTGAGTTCTTAATTTTTTTTTTTTTTTTTTTTGGTACAAAGAGAGAGCTCAAAAGAGTCCAATCTCTCTTCAAGAACTCTTGGATTGCTTTGATGATGCTGGAATGAATATTAAAATCTTCTTTACAGCCATAAGACTATCAACTTCCACTTCAACCATTCTATAACCTCTCTCCCAGGCCAACTCCAACCCTTTCAAGATAGCCCACAACTCAGCATTCATGATAGAGCATCTACCCAACTTCATCGAGAAGCCACAAATCCACATCCCATTAAAATCTCTAAGCAATCCGCCTGCCTATCTCTAACCATTCTATAATCTCTGAGTTCCTAATTTTATTGAACAATTAAAAAGATGATCAAGAGAAAGGAGAGGTAGTTCGTGTGTATTTCAGAGGAAAATGCTCTGAGCATCAAATCAATGTTAAAATTACCCTATAGCTAAAGGCAAATAATAACTTAGGAGTTAAATATCAGAAATAGGCCATATGAGCTCAATTGAGGTTTCAAATAGAGTTAAATGCAGTGATTTGTACTACTGGCAGGTGCAGCACCATCGTCCTGCAACAAAAGCATTTGGCTGCAGTGGCTTAAGCAAGAGGTATTGGCCTCGCAGATTTTTCGAGTTCAAGTCTCTGCAACTCTCTCGGCTCCTCTGCTGGCTAGCTACGAATTGCAGCTTAGTTTTGAACAGTATTTTGGCTATCAAGTGGTTGTGTTTTTTTCAAATTCCAACTTTAAGTTATCTTTTCTTTCTCATCCATTGGAAGTTTCAAACTGTAACTGAAATATCCTCACACTAGGTGACTCGCACAAATCGATTTCAAACTAGCTACCTTTAATCCAGTTACCAAACCTCGGTTGGTATATGTGCAAACATTTTGGTGAATGAGAGAGATTTCCATAGGTATATTGCAAATAGAGGTTCAAATATGCCAACTCATGATAACCTAGATAACTTTTAACTCCTTAAGCCAGGCAGTGTGCAGGGGACATGGATCGGGTTTCCCTTCAGCAATTGCTTTCTGAGAGAGAGAATAGAACCAACCATTCCTCCATTTGAACTGCAAGAATCAAAATTGAAAATGAGATTTTCAGTTTTTGAATCCAATCATTTGAACTAAATAATAGGTGGCAATTCTGCATTGTCTCTCTGCTCTTCTCATTCCGAGTGTACCAGGAGAACCCAGTCCCAGATCTCTTGAAGTGAGAGCATTATTTTGACAAGTTGAGCCAATGAGCAGCTTGAAAGAGCTAGAATTCATGCTAACAAGTACATGCTCAAACACAAAGCTCAAATAGTAACTTTACCTCTTTAACCGCCGTTGGGAAATGGGCAACTGCTCTTGCATAAGCGCATAATCTTTCTTCAACACCTTCTTCAAATACCATTCCCTTTTCTGCAGCTGCTGCAGATGCAAGTTCTGAAATGAGGCTAGACACCTGAAAGCAAAAATCTCAGCATCAACTGGTTATGTTTGTTACCCCCACTCAAACATAAGGTTCTAAAAGATTAAAAGTTCATTGAGCAAGGACATTCATCTCGCCTATGCAATTGAACAACCACATTGATAAACGGATTAGATTAGTGCATTGCACTAGTAGTCCAATGCACTAAGGAAATCATATCCATAAACAGAAACAATGGTCATGATGTTGATGAGCGACCAATTTCCTTGTGCAATTATATGACAGAAAAATTTCCATTTTTGTATCGTAATTCTATCCCACTTGACAGGAAGATGAGAATCTGTATTAATTAAAGCATGGAATGTTCGCTCGTGTTATTATTTAGGAGTTAAGAACAGGTCTTCATTTACGTGCCAACATAATCAGATATACGGGACAGAAAATAGATAGAAACATGGTGCAAAAGGTAATTTTATTATCAAAATTATATCATGTGCATGGAGTAAATGCACATAGATCATACACCATAAACCAGATGATTACATATGGAGTTTAGACTTTGTAAACATCAGCTGCACACTAGATTTGCTGCACTCAAAATGATGGCAGTTAAAACATATCATTGTCATTTATGACAGAATTCAGCATAGCAGTACGCAATTAAGCAAATCTGATGCTTCCAAAAATATATATTACCTCAGATTTATACTCCTTCTCCACAATCCCAACAGTTGCCCCTGGGTGACGAGCTCCAACAAGCATGAATGCTGCAATCCACATCAGCTTTTCTAACATTTGCTTCTGAAAAGCCTCCTTGTCAAGGACCTGATTACATTGAAAAAAATATATAAATATGCTTGACTGAGCTTTCAATAAAAATTGGAGACACAGGTCATCAATGGATAACACAATAAACCTAGTGCTTCAGAAGTTCCAAAACAAAGTCCAAGTCCACAGCAAAGTAGGTTCAGCTCAAACTTGCAGCTCTAGGCTAATTTAAACTAACCTTCCTCCCATTCCATACCCATCAAACCTCAATTACAATATAAAATCACAGAATCTATACACCAAAAGAGTACCCTCAAATAGTTCCATGGCATTGACCATAACATAATTCTTTTTTTACCTTGCAAGATAGGCCTCCAGCATGTAATCTTGCAGCCACAGCAGAAGCCCATTTTCCATATGCTGCAGTCAATCCTTCAGGATTGGTATCAGTCTTTCCATCAGTAGGAGGTTCTCCAAGCTTTGCAACCGCAAAATATGCCAGCACCTGGTCTGCATCTAGTAGACCTTTGCTTTCAAGCCACGGTTCCAACATCCCATTCTGGAAAAAGACCAAATCTGCTAAACTATCAACATCCACTCAAGCATACATTTAAACCAAAAAGGCATTGCCAAAAAAACAATCGAAACTTTCACCTAAAATAATTCCAATAATAGGCAATTTAACAAACAGTATCAAGAAAGATTATAGCTTTGTACCGTTCCATCTAGATTTAGGAGTAACTTCTAGAACAGCCTCAAGATCATCATTTCTCGTACAAACTAGAATTGGGCCCTCAAAATCGAGTGGCACAGGCTCGCCTCTCTTGACAAGCAAATCTTGACCACTACCCATTTCTTGCAAGGCCCTTCCCACTCTTCCACCGCCAACAATGACGGCAGGGGACACCTTAGCAGCGGTAGCAGGAGTTGCAGCCATGGCTAAAATTGATGTCTTCTGAGGTCTGGTAAAAGCTTTGATGCTAAAGAGTGTGAATTTTGAAGTGGGTTTTATGAGAGAAGAGCTGGACAGAGCAAGTGTTACACTAGCCATGAATTCTTGTAGTAAAACGAAGGGGATGATGTAAAAGACATGATGGAAGTGATAAAAAGGGAGAGTTTGGAATAAGAACAAGAAAGGGGAACTGATTGCCACTCAATTTTTAGCTGTTTTATCTAGAGATTGTGTTTTGATTCATTAGATGACACCTGTGTACGCTGTGTTTGTGAATTTTTTTGGGTTAGCAACCAAAAAATATTTCTTGTCCAAAAAAACCAAAAAATATTGATCTTTACACAAATAGGTCAGAAATAAATAAAATTTTTTAAAATATTGTTGACTTAAAATTTTTTAAAATATTGTTAACTTAAAAAAAAATTTATCCCACTTTTTTTTCAAATATAGTCCATTCTTTTGCTATTAGAATTATCTTTTTTTTTTTCCAACATTTTTTTTTACTAAATTTTCAACTTTTTTTATTTTATATTTTATTCAATATTTTTATTTTTATTTTAACAATTTTTTTTATTTTATACTATTTTCATTTATTTTTTTAATATTTTTTACTGTCTTCATCTATTTTTT
>CATIWM010363581.1:0-20432 GCA_949671775.1 Mallotus repandus
AAAAAAGAAAATGTTAAAAAAAAGTATAAAGTAAAAATAAGTTGAAAAAATCAGTAAAATAAAAAAAATATATTAGAAAAAAAAATCGTAAAAATAAAGGTCACAAAGAGAATAGATTGTATTTAAAAGAATTAATTTTGTAAAAATATTTTCAAAAATTTAATTTTTGGTACACTTATATAAAAATTCCTAAAAAATAAGATTTCCACAAAAAAAAAAAATATTTAGATCGGAAAAATTATTCTCACTTAAACAATATTTATCTACCGTATGAAATCAACAAGTGATGTGAACCGCAGGTGTACATACCATACAATAATAATATTAATCCATTAATATAATATAATATAAATAATCCACTAGATCACAAGTAATATAATATAATTAAGTATGAATGTCAATCTCATAAAAAAGTAATTACTATTTTACTTAGTTTATTATATATTTAAACGAATAATCAGATTTATGAAAAGATGATTAAATAAAAACCAATCTAACTTAACATAAATTAACTTAAAACTAAAACTAACCAGATTCAAATTTTAATAAAAAAAAATCAACAATAATGTAATGTACTAAAAATTATCTTTTCATTTGGTTCAATTGCTCAATTTAAAATGGTATTATCCTAACCTAACTCAAATTTGTATATAATGTAATGATATTATATAATGTTACCGCTTAATTTCTCATAATTTTCTATCAAATAATTATAATTTTTTTTTAGAGAACGAAATAAGTATAAGGTTGAATAAACCATAACTCCTGCACTTTTTCTTCATGTTAAATTAGGAAAAAATTTTCTAAAATTAATAAGAGTCTAATAAGAATTGGATACCAATCATTCAAACCAAAAACATATTATACATTTTCAAAATAGTCACATATAATCATATATTTTTAACAAAAAAAAAAAAAAACATGACTATTGCCAAAAAAAATATGTCTACTCATTCAAATAGACATGACTATTACCATATTATAACAACTCATTCACCTTCATAGATCCCTTCTGTATAAGGGTTAGGGTTCACTCCTGGTATAGCGCTATGGTTCCCTTCTAGGGTTTTGGTGTTTTCTTTATTGTTTTTATGGTGCTCTCGTTCCTTTTTTTTCATTATTTCGCCTTACTACATAGTGTTTTTTCTTTTCTCTATCTCTGTTTTTCTTCCCTCATCACCTTTTTTTTCTCCCCCTTTGGTGTCTTTTTCATCTATTTATTTTGCTATTAATTCTTTTTTGTGCTCTATTTTATCACTTAATTTTCTAATTTTTTTTTGCAGTGTTGCAATTTCTATTGACTATGTCTTCCTAACGAGAGAATACAATCATTAAAGGAACATTTGTGCAATCACTCAATGAACAAACTTTGAACTTTCATCCCATAGAATTAGAGGTTTTGGATATTGATGTGGGGATTTTTCACAGAGGACTGCAACTTGATTTGATATATTTGGCTGGCTCTTTTTTATCAAATAAACCTTTCAATAGTTATGCTTTGATGGAAATCATGAAAAAAGCCTGGCGTCCAAAATAACCTTTAAACTGCAAGAAATGGGGTAAAAATCTTTTTCTCTTTAGATTTGAAGACAAAAAAGATGTGGAATGGGTGATGCAAAATGAACCATGACACTTTGACAATAATGTGTTCTTATTATAAAAAGTGACAAGGGATGAGCAATCCTCAACTTTAAAGTTTTCTGGTGCTTTTTTTTGGGTCCGTGCTTATGACCTTCTGCTAAGGCTGATGACTGAGTCTACAGTGAAATTAATTGCATAAAAGCTTAGGAATTTTTTGAAACTTGACAAGGAAGATAAAGATATAAGGGGCAAGGTTTTGCGTTTCAATATGAGAGTCAGGGCCAATGAACATCTTCTGCATGGAATAATAATTCAGGTGCAAGGAAATAAAATATGGATACCCATTAAATACAAAGGATTGCCACCTTTTTGTTTCCACTGTGGCAAGATGGGCCATACAGTCAAGAATTATGGAGATTTTAGAGGAGAAGTAGATGATGCTCTCAGTCAATGGAATTATGGCACCTGGATTAAAGAATCACCACTAAAGAGAAAATGTGATGAAAACCCTCTGAGAAGGACTCCAAAGATGATATTGTTCCAAGAAGAAATTTCTGGTGACTCCTCTCATGCTAATATAGCAGCTAACCCATATGAAAGTACCCAAGATAATTCACCGGACCAAAGCAGTCACCCTTTACCCACTATAGAAAAAATAAAACCCTATCCCCATATTATTGTAACATATACCATACTAAAATCCCTGAAAAAATTTTATATCCAACCTGACCAAACTTCCCCATCATGCACTTTTCATGACACTTTTTCCCTATTCCCAATAGAAATACCCATTAATACCAATATTCCCACTAACTAAGATAATACCTAAATCCTTTCCATGCTTGAAACTTATACTTAAGCACAAATTATCCATACCTAAGCTCCAAAATTATTCACACAGCTCGAAATTGAACCAAATATCCAAAAATCCGCAAACTCTCTCCCTGCTTCCCCATCCCGCTCTAAATCTCACATATCCAATTCTTCTTAGAGGACGTAGACTAGGTTGAACCTAAATCCATATGGGTCCTATGAACCTTTTAAAACAAAAGCCAAATCAAAAATAAAATAACCAACCAACACCCAATGCACTCGATCCAAGCAAACTAAGCTCTCTTCAATAACCCCACTTTCCCAATAAAATTGTTTTGAAGTTTCTTGTCATTATGCACCAGTGGTAGAGGTTGCTAAGCAACCCCGCTGAGATCAATGAGTTGCATTAATTGGAATTGTCTAGGGCTTAGGAACCCTCGAACAATTTGGTCCCTTAAGAACTTATTGCTTCAAGAAGATCCTATAGTTCTTTTCCCTAATGAAACAAAGAAGTTGGAAGCAGAAATATCTAGTATTTGCAATCAGCTGAATTTTGCTGATTTTATTACAGTTGATTGTAGTAGAGTTGGTAACAGCAAAAGAGGAGGTTTGCACTACAAGAAAATTGACCTATAATGAGGGGAAAATCAATGACTAAAATTAAAAAAAAATCGTCATTAAATATATTTAATAACGAGAAATATCCCCTCATTGCCTATCATTACTGCCCTCGTTAGGAAAGGTTATAATAACGAAAATGAAGTCCCGTCATTACTACATATAATAACAAGATAATTATCGTCATTAAAAAGTATTTTTAATGACGACAAATGCAATCACTATTTCATCATTTACTCCTCACTAAATAAGGTTCTCACAATAAAATTTTTCCTTGCTATATCGTCATTTTCCCCTCACTATATTTATTTTATTAACAAAATTTATTGTCAATATAAAAAAATGAGCCCCTAACTAAAAATTGCTTTAACAATAATGGCAAGAATTTATGTCATTAATTGATTTTAACTCCTCATATATATATATATATCTCTTTATAACAATAAAGTTTTCATCATCAGTAAGGACATATCCCATCACTACTAAAATCATCCATTACTGTATATATAATAATAATTTGTATATATAGCAAAGTATTTTGTACATACAATCATATTAATATATTCATTCAAAAAAAATCACTCAACAAAAATATATATAATGGTAACTTCATCAAAGTACACGAGTTCCATCTAAATGAATTGTCTAATATTTTCTAACATTTACTCCATGGAGTACAAAAATATTCAAGTTCTTTGTGTATCACTTGGTTTTCCTAAAAAAATCTTACCAAGTCATTAGATATTTGCTTCAAATTCATCTGTCAAGGAGTACAACTATAAAAAATACAAAAAAAAAAAAGAAATAAATAAGTAATCTCAACAATAAAAAATAGACACAACTTTTTATATTACAATTTAAGAGCTACTTGTATCTCTATAATATGAATAAATAGTAATTAAATGAATATAATGGTAGTAAGAATATTTTACCTAAATATAGTTAGAAGAAAAAAGAAAATATTAGTCTTTATGGCTTTAAGCATCCTATAATAGGAAGAAAATAATGAAGGTTGGTCAATTTGGCCATCCCCACATACTTGAAAATCAAGTTTAATGAGCATGTAAAAAAAAGCTCAAGACAAAACATAATGGAATAAATAACAAGTAACAGAGCTAAAAACTAAAGAGAATTCATAGATTCAAAGAAGCTTAAAGCAGAGTTTGTAAACTAAGAGCAACACTAACAAGGTACATTAAAGGATCAAGTACCCCATCACTATTATGCTAAAAATGTAGTGTCAAATTTATTTTTGATAAATGTTGACAAGCAAAATTTAACATCTTTCTAAGCACAATAAGAAAGTAGCATGAATCCTAGCCTGGTAAAATATTTGTAAACAAAAAGGAATACCTAGCATTTTTTGGATTGCAAGCAGAATAGTACTACAAATATTGAAGCAAATGTCAATCTATTTGCTCAATAGAAAGGCATATGCTATTTAAAATTATAGAGAAGTGTTATGGAATAAGCAAAGTGTAAGATGCAACTTATCCTTTTCTAAATAAAATTGTGTGCCCATCTTTTTTTAAGAAACAAAATACAAAAAGGTGTATGCATATGCAACATATAAATATGTCAATGATAAATTTTGAGGGGAAAAAATGCAAGTAGGTAATGAAATACCATCTTGGGTCAAATCCTCAAATAGGGACATGATATTAGTCTTCAAATGGGCAGGCTCAACAGTTATAGCAAATCCTCAAATATGAACTTGGATATGCAATATGAAATGAACCACATGATGAAACTCGAGCAGTAAACCATTCACCAGCTGCTAGTCTCTATATAGTGTAAATTATAAGTGGATGTGTGGAAAATAAAAATGGTGCAATAAAAATGGACAAATGAAAAATCATACAACATTTGACTTAAGAAATTAACCAAACAAAATGGCATGTGATACCTTCACTAGTAGTATAAAATACTCAACCAAGTCCTGCTCCCTCATCTGCGCCCCAATTCTACATAAAGATTCCACTGCTTTGTCTCTCACACAAGTTTCCTTAAAAGTTCATAAAGTCTCCAGTGGTTGAATGTCCTCATTTTTAAGCTTAACAATTAGAAAAACAATTGGGTATAAGGGTTGCCATATTACCTCTTTAACTCTAGTAATTAAAAACATGGAAACAAAATTCTTAAAATAAATGCAAGACTAGGAAAATAAATTAATGTTAAATACGCATGACACATGCAACAAAATTTAAGTTAAAAATTCTCCCTAGTCATTTTTATGTTTGAACAAAGCAACTCTAACTAGACTTGATACAACTACTCAGCTCATCTCTCTTTCAGTATGGTAAGTTAGTCCCATCTCATAACTCTTAACTAGCATTAAAATTTAACAACCCAACCACATTTTGTAGAGACACAATAAAACTTCAATTATAAGCTAAATACAGGTTTATAAAACTCAAAAAAATTGTATACCGACAGAAATCACACCAAGTACTATCCTATACCGTTTGCAAGAAGCTGGGAGAGCTCAAACAGTTGCTGACCCTCAAGGAAAAGCTCTGCAATAACACATCCTTCTTAGGTGACTCTTCTTTGAATCAAACTACAACACTTTACATGGCTTAAATTGAGTAGTTATTGAATTAAATTCTCCAGATAAAGGGAACAAATCAATCTACAGGTTTTTGTTTTTATTTTTATCGAACTAAATTATACAGATAAAGGTAACAAAGCAATCTACTAATTGTTATGCTTTATTTCTTAAACCTTCCATAGGGTTACGCCAGGGTGATCCCCTCTTTCCTTATCTTTTTCTTCTTTATGCAGAAGCTCTCTCAAGTTTAATAAAAAAGGAAAATCCGATAATCTTCTTCATGGTGCTAAAATTTACAGATAGGCTCTAAAAATATCTCACATTTTTCTTTGCAGATGATAACATCACTTTTGGGGGAGCAAACCTTCAAGAGCTTCAGACCATTGGAGATATTTTGCTTCGTTATGAATATGCCTTAGGTCAAAAAATCAATTTTAAAAAATCAGAAATTGCTTATAGTGCCAATTTATCTAGTGACTGATATAATTTGTGCAACTCTTGTATTGATGTTAGACAGGTTGATAAGCATGCAAAGTACTTAGGCTTACCTTTAGCAATCTCAAGATAAAAAAAATTGTTATTCCAGAATGTGGTTAACAAAATCAAGAAGCTTTCATCTTGGAAGGAAAAGTCTTTATCCATAGCTAGAAAAAAGATTATGATTAAATTGGTTGCCCAATCTATCCTAGTCTACATGATGAGTTGCTTTAAGTTCCCGATCCAATATGCTCTACCATCAACTCTTTGCTATCAAAATTTTGGTAGGGCAATAAAGCTGAAGGTTGATCCATCCATTGGTGTTAATGGGATACCTTATACTGATCAAAAGTAAATGGTGGAATGGGTTTTTAGAATATAAAAGCTTTTAATGCAGCAATGTTAGCTAAACAAGGGTGGCAAATCTTGACTGATCTAATTTCTCTCCTAGCTCGCAGCTTGAAGGCATGGTATTTTCCAAGAGGGTCATTTCTAGATGCTAAAAGAGGTTCCTATCCTAGTTTTACTTAGCAAAGCATTATTTCAGCTAGAGATGTGTTACAAAAAGGTATTTAGTGGCGTGTGGGGGAATAGAGACTCAATCAGAATTTGGCAGGACAGTTAGATCCTAGATGCTTATAATTTTAAAATCCTTTATTCAAATTCTTTGGTGAATATGGATCGGTATGTTAGTTCCCTGATGAGCGATAATAGAACCACTTGGAATATGAATACTGTCTTTTGGACTTTCTCAGCTTAAATAGCCAAACAAATCTTGTCCATTCCATTGAGTCTGAGAAGCCCTGTTGACTCCATTAGGTGGCATTATTCAAAATCCGGTTTGTTCATGGTCAAATTTGCTTATCACTTAGCCTGTAACTTGCCTTCATATATAAAAAGGCCCCTTATCTTTAATAAATGATCAGTGGAAATGGTTATGGAATATGGTAATCCCACAGAAGGTGAAATTTTTTGTTTGGAGATTAATGAGAAGACTGATTTTGGTGCAGATAGAGCTTAAAAGACGTCATCTACTAGTTGATGAGATCTTCAAAAGATGTGGTGAGGATGCAGAATCAGTGGAATATATTTTTAGAGATTGTGTATAGGTTTGTCATTTTTGGTACACAAGCCCCCTTTGATTTTTCATTCTTGATGAGGAATGCCATTTTTTAATATCTGAATGGATTTTGGGGAAATTGTCATCTCTTCCTTGTGACATTTTTGTGGTTTTTCTAATGCTGCTTTAGATCATTTTGTATGCTACGAATAAACTTATCCATGAAGATTCTCAGTTTGATATTCCTAGTTGCCATCGGCGAGCTACTGGCATCCTTTCAGAATATGTGTCAACAAATCTAAAGCAGAACTCTCAAAGTCATCAGTTTGTTTCTTTTGGTTGGCGTTTTCCTCCCCTGGGGTTTCATAAGATTAATTTAAATGCTACTTTAAAGAAAGATCATGGTAAAAGTCTAGGAGTGATTATAAGAGATGATAGAGGCGCAGTTAGTGGTGCTAAAGCAAGGCAAGAAATTTCTCACACATCTCTAGAGATAGTTGAAGCACTTACTTATAGGATGGGAGTTTGATTAGCGCTCTCCATGCATGTTTAGAAGATCCATATCAAGTCTGATGGCTAAAGTTAATTCAGAAACTCAATTCTTAGGGATTGAATATTCTAAGCTTGGTTTATTGGTTCAAGATACCAGAGATCTTTGTCTCAGTTTTGATTCTTTCCGTTTCTCTTATACATCTAAAATCAATAATGGCGTAGCTCATAAGTTAGCTGCTCATGCTTTTTCTTTAAACTACCTTGAGGGTGTTTGGACTTCTCAGCTCCCCTCTAAAATTCAATATCCAGATGTATCCCTTTAATTTTCTTCTTCTTAATGAAGTTCTTATTCTAAAAAAAATTAACTACTCATTGATCTTATATAAATAAAAAGTTAGTTTTCTATAGGAATTAACTTTTATTATCAACCAATCATGTATAAAACACCTTTACAAAATACCAAGCTTCATTGAATCTCACATGTAAATTTTGTTATATTGATTCCTCCCATATGAAGGGTTCAATGAGGATTTATATTAATAATAATAATGACAACAAAAAAAGAAGAAGAAGTGGCCAATTTGGATTTAGATGGTTGCAAGTTGGTTCCAACTTGGATTTAGTTGTTAAAACCAACATGAATTGGGTTGTCAAAACCAACTTGATTTTGGTTGCCAAAGCCAGCTTGTTTTTTGGTTGTTTGCTATTTATTTTCAAATTAATTTTGATAACTTGCATTCCTTATCTCTTAAAAGCATGTTTATCTCTTAAGAGTCGATTGCCTATAAATAGGTAGTGCATGTTTCTTGATTAGGAGGAGAGGTGGACGCAAAAAGGGAAAGCCATAAGCAAAGAGAGGTGTGAGCTTGTGAGGAGAGCCAAAGCATTTTTGCTTTGACGAGTGTGAGAGAGTTTTAAGGGCTTGGAAAATTTTTCTCAAAAGGTGAGTGATAAAATAGTGAGAAAATTATTTTTGGGGTTTTTCTTTGGGAAACACTTTGAGTGCCACTATTTTGGTGAGATCGCTGTTGTTGTATTCCTCTAGTGTTAATCTAAAGATGACTCTCTATATACCTACTATTTTAACAGTGGAAGAATTTTGCCTTGTGTCCCATGGACATAGCCCATCATCAAGGGTAAACCACATACATATTTTTGTCATTTTTATTTGATTATTTTCTGCAATATTTTATTTTTGCCTTTGTGAATTATTATTCCATTATGTGCAAACTCTGATATAACCATAAATTCCCCAACAAGTGGTATCAGAGCTTCTGGTTGTTGTTCAAGAGGCTTTAATAAATATTGCAATGATGGAGGCTAAGACTAGTAAGATGGTCAGTTTAAATGGCACAAATTACCACATATGGAAAAATAAAATGAAAGATCTCCTATTTTTAATGAAGTTGCATCTACTAATTTTTGCTATTATAAAACCTGATGGCAAGACAAATGAGGGATGGGCATTTGAGCATGAGCAAGTGTGTGGCTTCATCTGACACTTCATTAAAGACAATGTGTACAACCACATTTATAACGAAACTTATGCACGGACGTTATGAAACAAGCTTAAGGAGTTGTATGCTTCAAAGACCAATAATAATAAATTATTTTATCTGACAAAATTAATGTAGATAAAATATCGGGAATGTTCTTCTGTTGCCGATCACTTGAATGAGCTGCAAGGGATTATGGGTCAGTTTTCTAGTATGGGCATAAATTTTGACAATGAAATTTTTGCTCTTTTGGCACTTGCTTCTCTGCCAGAGTCATGGGAGATTTCGAAGATTTCACTCACAAATTCTGCACCAAATGGTATTGTGAATATGGAATTTGTCAAAAATGGTATTTCTTGAATGAAGAGATGAGACGTGGATCAAAGGGTGCCTCTTCAACACAGTTATATATCCTTATTGTAAATTCTAGGGGGAGGTGCGAGAAAAGAAGTTCAAAGCAAAGAAATAAGAGTAGAGAAAAGTCGAATAATTATGCCAACGTTGAGTGCCATTATTGCAAAAAGAAGGGTCACATCAAGAAGTTTTGTTGAAAGTTCAAGAATAAACAAGAGAAAAGAAAAACGTGTGGGAAAGGACGAAAACAGTGATGATGATGAAGCAAATATCCTTGGAGAATTCCATATTCTCTATGATGATGATAATGTCAATCTTACAGCCCATGAGATCAGCCGATGATTGACAATGGTGCTACTGTCCATGCTATATCTTGAAGAGAATTCTTCTCATCCTACACTCCAAGAGATTATGGATTTGTCACGATGGGAAATGGCAATCTAACAAGAGTTGCTGGTGAAGGAGATGTGCATTTGGAACCGGAGAATGGCACAAGACTGGTCCTGAAGAAGGCAAGCTTTATGATGAAGGTTTCTATAACACCTTCCATAATGGCCAATGGAAACTCACTAAAGGCTCCCTGGTGGTGGCTAGAGGCAAAAAGGACTCAACTCTGTATTTTATGCATGCAAATCTCTCCAAAAACGTAGTGAATATTGTGAAGAAAGACAATATAGTTGAGTTATGGCATAAAAGACTCAGTCACATTGGTGAGAAAGGGATGACAATGCTAGCATAGAAAAATGTGTTTTCTAGAATAGATCTTGAGCATTTGGAGAAATGTGTTGATTGTCTTGTAGGAAAGTAAAATAGAGTTGGTTTCAGGAGTTCTCCTCCTTCCAGAATAAAGAATGTGCTGGATTTAATTTATTCAGACTTGTGTGGGCCAATGCTAAAGTCACTTGGTGGTTCTTGATACTTTGTGACTTTCATTGATGATCATTCTCGGAAGACGTGGGCATATACTTTAAAGTTAAAAGATCAAGTGCTAGATGTCTTTAAGGAATTTCATGCCCTGACGGAGTGGTAAACAAGCAACTGCACAGACAACAGTGGAGAGTATTCAGGACCATTTGATGCTTACTGCAAAGAGCATGATATTCGACATTAAATGACACCTCTAAAGATGTAGTTAAATGGTTTAGCTGAGAGGATGAACAGGAATTTGATGGAGAGAATTAGATCTCTACTCTCACATTCAAGGTTGCCTAAGACATTTTGGGGAGAAGCTCTACTTACAACAGTGCATGTGCTAAATTTTTCACCATGTGTTCCTCTACAGTCTGACACTCCAAAGAGGGTGTGGTCAGGAAAAGATGTTTCCTATGGTCATCTATAGGTTTTTGGATGCAAAGCCTTTGTACGTATTCCTAAAGATGAGAGGTCCAAGTGTAAGCACCCAATTTCGGGATGACTAGAGTATAGATGCGACAGAGGACCCAATGATAAAAATAGACTGTGAAATTAGATTTATTGGTTTTGAATCAAATTGTAAATTATTTTTATGGACTCAATTGAAAAGTCTCTTTTTTTCAGGGGTCTTTTTGTAATTAAATGTTAAAAAAAAGAGAAAAATCGGAAGAATGGATTTCCGATCGGAATTCCAGATTTTCGATCGAAATTTCAGATTACCGATCGGCAATTCACAATTTCGATCAGAATTTTACTATCCCAATGCGTGAAAATTCAATTTTTTGTAATTTTTATTTATTTTTCTTAAATTTGATTGGTTATTATTTGATTTATTTGATAAATATGTTATTGATAAATATGTATTTATCAAATAAACGATAAATAAAAAATTATTTTTTTTATCCATTGAGGATTACAGTGTATGTTTTTATAAATATTGCGTGATTTTCTTTTCAGAAAGGGGGGCAGAGGTTTGGATTATTTTTTCTTCTCTGCGTTTTATGATTTTTAGCCAGAGCCAAAACACATCGACTCCTTTGAATTTTTTCACGTACCTTTTTTTCAAGTTTTATCCGTGAATCAGATCCAAATAAATCAAAAATCACAGACCAACATAACAAAAGCCACAAGCTTTTATCAATAGTGATTACCTTTTAAAGGGAATCAATATTGAATCCATCAAATTGTCTCCTCTTTTACTCCTTTCTCTTTTTGATTTGGTTTATTTTATTTTTATTTTATTTGATCTTATTTTTTTGATTTATTTATTTATTGTTTGTTTATGTTTCATGATGGTGAGAGCAACTTAAATGGAGGGGGTGGAGACAAGGCCAACCATGATGATCCAAGGAATTCCATGGATTAAATCCTGTATCAATTTTGTGCAGTTTCCTTTAGGTTTATTTATTTGTATTATTTATTTTATCTAGGCTTTGGGTTTGTATTTTAATTTATTTTAATTTTCTAATAGTAGTTGTTGTAATAGCCCTATTAGTGGGAATATAGTAAAATTTTAATTTTTTGCACTTTAAAAATCAATTAGTAAATTAGGTCCATTTGGTAAAATCCTAATTAAAATAAATGGTGCTTTAGATTAATTTAGGTGGTATGTAAATTAAATTAGGGTTAGAAATCTTTGTTTTTATGTTTGTACGTTTATTTGGTTTGTTTTATTGTTTGGGCTTGCTTTTATGCTTTATTTTATTTTGATTCATTTTGGGCCCCAAGCCCACGTGTAGGTCCAACTCACTAATAAATAGGCTTTTAAAATTAAATTTAGGTTTAATTAACTTTAAAATTAATTTAGGCCCATTAGGTTAATTTAGATTTTAGGCCCATTTTTTAGTTAAATAAAATTAACTTAGACTTAGCTCAACCCATTAATAAAACTTTCTTCATAATTTGTAGACTTAAGATCATTTTATTTAATTAAAATTGATTAGAATTAAACCCACTAATTCATTTCTTTTTTCTTTTAAAATTTAATAGATTTAGGCCCATTTTCGTTAGAATTAAAATAAATAGATTTAGGTTCACTAATCATCAAAATATAGGCCCAACTTTAGTTCCATTTCACTTGTAAATAAAATATGTTGATTTAGCTAACTTAAAATTAAAATCAAATGTAGTTTAGATTTAGGGACGTTACGCCTTGAATGCATTTTTTATGTGCTTTTTCATAGATTGGTTGCCTTAGGGTTAGATGGATGTTCAATTAGGGTTTAATGAAATTGCATGTAATTAGGGAATAAGATAGTAATTCATAAAATAATTCTAAATAAACATAAGACTAAAAAAGTTGGTGTTCCGTATCCAAAACTCCTAGTTGTGGTGCTAGCTTATATCAGAGAATCGAGTTACCACCACCTTTGATTTGTCCCAGTTATTACCCTGGGTGGTGACTCCTTATCTCCATGTTATGTCTTTGTGATATAGTAGTGTATTCCCTAGAGCCCTGAGCTCAAACAGTGTCGCGGTTGCAATAAACTTGGGCGCGCGCTAAACCCTGCCGTCTACAGTGGTGACTCCACTGGGATAAGCGATACTGATTCTACTTATGTTCTTTATAATTATTTTATTAATTATTATTTTATTCTTGCATTCATTTTTGCATGTCCCTATTAAACCGATGACGTTGGTTTATGGTCCCTTGATTCCACTAGCTTCCTGGGATTATAAATTGGCTAACTATCACTCTTAGCCTTAACTCGGTTCAAGAGAGATTACCGGGCTCATCTGACCAGAGTCTATTACCCAAGTCCCAAAGGGGGGTAATATTCTCTCAAGTTTGCAAAGGATGTCGTGCCCCTCTGACCTTGGCCTGTGACTCAAGTCTTAAAGGAGGGCATCTTACTAAGGGAACCTTGACCTTTTTCACCGGACTCAGCTCATGTAGTGGCCTAGTAATTTTCCCTAAGATCTACCCAAATTGTTTGTATATGTTGCCATGAGGTATTTTTATCTATAAAAGCCCAAACCCATACTTTATAAACTCATTTGGGCTAACAAAGATTGGGCAAAACTTTTATACCTAGAAATACTATTTCTATGCTTTACTGCTTTGAGAGATTTGGCATGCTCGTCAGTTCTTGATATCCCTTGTTTATATTAAGGCCCAGACCAAAAATCCTAGGAAAAGAAACTCACCATTGAACACGTGTGTGGGAGGAATAAAGTTGAGACGATGTATGTTGTACACTTGATTTGATACTTGTATACTTGACTTTTGCATAGCACGTGCATCATGCATACATATAGTTCATGCATCATACTAACCCTTTGTTTTTCAGCCATTATAGATTCATCCAGGTCTTTCTATGTTTGGGAATGAAAAGGTAACAGATTAGTGAGGACTGATTCAAGTGCAAAGTCTATAGCCAAAGAGATCCTTCACAGTTTAGAAAAGAGCCTGGTCAACCCGCTTTACTTGAAAGCTACACCAATACCAATTACACAGACAGAAGAGATGGAACAAGGAAATTGGATCCTAGAGGACATCAAAGGAGCATTGATGGATGATATGAGAGCAATGATGCAAGATGAACTAAGACAAGCCCTAGCCGGGTTAATACCATATGCTGTTGCACCTTCTGTTGCTACCAATCCACCAGTTATAGATGCACCACTCTATAATGCTTGGAGCAACCAATGAATGCTACTAGGAATGTACCAAATGCTGAAGTGAAATCAGAGGATATTGAGAACTACATGATTGAGAAAGCAAAAGGGGAATCACTTGAGCAAGTTTAAGAGCTGGAATCCAAGCAGATGAAAGCACTAACTCAGAAGATGTCTAAAATGGAAGAATTATTGAGAGGAAAGGGTATGGGATACTCGTTTGATTTTGATGATATAATGCAATTTGAGGAAGATAAGCTGCCTGATAAGTTCAAGATGCCACAACTGCAGAAGTTTGATGGTACTGGAGACCCAAGGATCCACCTTAGTCAATATACAACTACTATGAGCACCACAAAGGCTCCTCTGTCCGTTGTTACCAAGTTGTTTGTACTATCCTTGGAGGGTATGGCTGTTAATTGGTATCACGGGTTGGAGAAGTCCATCTGAGTTAATTGGAGAGAATTGTGTACTGATTTTTGAAATAGTATGATCATAATACCAGGCTTGAGGTATCTATTAAAGATTTGGAATTGACTAAGGAGAAGCCTAATGAATCATTTTCTGATTTCCTGACTAGATTCATGAACAAGGCAGGATTAATGAAAAATAAGCTAGCGGAGAAGGATTAGGTTAGGATGATTGTTCAAAATGTATCACCTAATTTGGTTGAAATGTTGCAAATGATGAACCCTAAGACATTTGTAGACCTTTATGATGATGGGTTGCAAGCTGAGGAGATTGAAAGTGAGAAAAAGTAGACTTCTAAAAGCACTGGGATAAGAAACTACCCAACTGGGGGCACACAACAAGGAAATACCAGTCGGGCTGTGGAAGTCCATGTTGTTAACAACCCAGGAGATTCTCGAATTTTAACCAACCCTTATCTAAAATCCTAGACCGTTTGATCCAAAAAAGCCTCCTTAGACCATTAACTATCTCTAAACCACCAAACCCAAATCTCCCTGGCTTTGACCCAAACAGTTTCTGTAAGTTTCACCAAGGTCCTGGCCATTCTCCTGACTCTTGTATGCATCTTAAACATGAAATCCAAAACCTTATAGACTCTGAAAATATCATAGACCTTGAAAACCCGAACACCAGAAATAATCATTTCCCAAACTACCGAAATGTTCCACCCCCAACCACCATGATGATTAATTTAGGAGTTAGTGAGGAAGAAGTGTTAAGCTCCTTTGAGGACCTAGACCTTAAAACCAATGAGAGTACTCCTAAGGCCCTCAAACAATCCCAAAGAGGAGTTGAAGATTTATTGGGCCAACCTTCTGGCAAATTCGATTATAAAGTATTTTACTCCAAACCACCTTCATATGATATTCCTATTGAATCAAACACACCTGGGGGATGCGATGAGGAATTTGGAGATGACAGTGAGCCATTAGGTGTGAATACTGAGAAATTTGAGGCTTCTCAGCAACCACAATAAGGAGTTGAAAATTTGTTAGGACAACCCTCAGGCAAGTTTAACTACAAATTGTTTTACACTAAGCCATCTTCTAGTGACATACCCCTTGAAACAATAGTGCCTACTGGATGGGGAAACGAATTTGAAGAGGAGGATAATGAAGGCTATAATGTGCGGATTGACAATATAGAAGTGAACCATGGTCATCGAGAATAGCCACTACATTAGCCACCTAAAGGACAACCACCTTAAGACTTCACATCCCTAGCATCTAAAATAGAAAATAAATTTCTTGTGTTTTCTTTAACTTTTCAGTTTCTTATGAACATTTTGTTTTCATGATCGATGATATGAATTCTGATTATTCTTATTTATGAAATGTGCATCCTAATGATATTGTGCATTATGATATTGATTCAATATGCATGTTTGATATAAATTCAATTTCAACTAGATTCATTCAGCATGGGCACAAATGAAAATTCAAAGAACATTCATATATCACATGGTATAACTTTTAAGGAGAGAGAAAATTTAAGAGATTATGAAAGGAGAAAAAAAAAGAGAAAAAATAAAGAATGAATGAAAAGGTTAGCCAGATAAAAATGAGAGAAAAATATTATGTGAGAAAATTTCAGAAGGCCTAACTAATAACAAGAGTTGTATCATATGATGTAATAAATGTTCTCATTTTTTCCCTAATGAATGAATAAATTTGAATTTGAATTTATTATTCAAATATTGCATATTCATTTTTATCATATTGCATAAGTATCTAAATGGAAACACAAAATATGATGAAAGCTAAGTAATCAGAGCTATCAGATCACTATTTTAGTTCTATTTTTTCTTTTTGTCATTCCTTTATAATTCATTTTTGAAAAAAAAAACCATTGTCCTCTTATATCTTGAAAACCCAGGTGGCTCAATAACTTGCATTGCAACCCGTGTCTGGTATCAATTATTGAATCAGCATCAAGCCTCATATTATGCTCAAGAATTCTTTGAAGTTATAAATTCCACATATGTCCAGCCTCAATTGAGAGCAAGACTAATGATAGGCATGAAGGAAAATTATTAGAAATTGGGGGCAAAATGTAGATCTGGGGGTAATTTGGGCTCAAAACAGTGAGTCTGCACTCAAGGACTGAAGATGAACATTGAAATATAGGAGTCAGGAGAAGAGTTCTGAGGCAAAAAAAAAAAATGAACTACAAGCAACAAATAATAGTTCATCCATATAGTAATCATCAGAAGATGGACTTCATCCTTCAGTCGGTTATCTATTAGAGGAAATGAATCAAAAGCTCTAGCATTAGAAGTATCAACATCAAAGTGCCCAATGCTCAAATCTGCAAGTTGTTGACAAAGGACCTTATTCTCACACTCCAAGCTGTGAGCATAACTCTACTCCACAGAAGACCTGTTAGGATCATGCATATCATACATAGCATGCATACACTTGCATACATCTATTGTGAAGTACTTGCTTTCCATTGTAAAAAATCTTTGAGACAAATCAAGGTTACACAAATACTTCGCTACTAATATTCAAAATTAGTGTTGCAAAGTACAGGAAAGTAGTCAGAGTCTTGAAGAGTGAAAATAGGAAGGGCGATACTATCAAGATGAACCAGAGGCTTAATGGGCCGATCTAACAGGGAGATATCATTGATGATAGCACTCGCAGAAGTCTCATCCTAGGCAATCTCAAAAGGAATACACTTCACTTGATGCACTTGAATGCATTTTTGATAGCCATAAGACTGCTTCAACAGAGATGAAGCATCAAATCCAGCTTCTCTCAACTCCTAACATGAAGGTCTAACACACCAGCAATGTAGCTATCAGCCTTAAAAAGGGAAGAATGCACTCAAATCTTGATTTAACTGCACTATAAAATTCCTTTCATCATAAAATTAAGCCCTTTACCTCCTAAACCTCTTTCACAGGGGATGTCAGGAAGAGGAATGAATTCCTTTTTATCATAGCATCAACGAGGGTGATAAAAAGACAAACTCAGCTCTATACCATGACTTCAAGTGTGAAGTATCAAAGACCCCTGTGATCAGAGACATCAACACAATCAAAAGGGCAGAGTGCGAAAAATAATGATGCATTCTGACAAAATTTCTTCACCTATAAACAGATCAGACTAACTTATGGTATTTTGTGCAGGAAAAAAAACAAAAATGGAAGGAAGAAGGAGAATGAACCAACACAATAGTAAGAATATGAAAGAAGGAAAATACGAAACGTTCATCAGAGTATCACCCTATGTGACAAACGTCTTGAAAAATACTTAAGGGAAGTAACAAGACTCTATCCCTTTAGTTTATGCAATGAACTGCAATGTCCATACTAGAATTCACAAATTGAAAGTAAATTCATCAAGTTCACGAGATCATGTGTGAAAACTTATTTCATGAACTTTCGGTCTTAATGACTCTTTCTTATTAGCCTCACAGAGTTTAGATGTCTAGTTAATGGCTCAGTGCTGAGAGTTTCTAAACTTTAATCAATCTAATGCTCGCTTTGCAACCAAACAAAGGAAAAATATGCAAAAATAAAATCTATGGATTTATAGTATAAATTGCTTAGATTTAGAGTATCATTTCAGTTTTTTTGAATAATAAATGTGCATCCAATCTACTCCAATGCTCAAATTGAGTAAGAGTACAAAATCCCTTGACGGTATCCACACTGAGTAATACAAGAAAGGTAGAGGATACTAAGAGGAGAATTGAAATAAGAGCAAGCATTCCTAATCTACTCCAATGCTCAGAAATGAGTAAAAGTATTAATGTGAATCTTCTGGTGGTATCCACGCTGAGTAATATAAGAAAGGCAGGGACTACTAAAAGAGCACCACGTTAAAAACTATTCTATTTACTCCAATGCTCTAAACAGAGTATGAGTATCCAAAGGACCTTTCCAACGGTATCCACGCTAAGTAATATCAGAAAAACGGGGGAATACTCGGATAAGGAAGAAAACATATCAATAACTCAAAGACTGTTTTGATCCTTGAAATTCGATCTATTTATGCTCAATGTCCACAAATTTTGTCCAGCAAGTTATCCCTGAATTTAGGTGTGAAAGTTAGCTCTTCACTTGGTAAATAAACACTCTAAGCATAAGGTGGTTAATGATACCTCTAACTTTGTGAATGGCAACTAAATGATAGTTATGAAAATCGAAAATTAGTGAGATATGTTGAAGGCATTATCTTGTGATAAATGATGAATTCACTTAAATGCAATTTTGTACAATCATCATGCTGAAACTGAATTTTAATAAGTTTTTAAATGCAGAAGAAAATAAACTCAGTATGTGTCATTAGCACCGGTATTATCAAGTCAAATCAAGGTCATCAACCAATGAAGGCAGCTGATCAAAGTTAATCAGCAAAGAAATTCAAAGCCATCAATCAGTGTCAACACAAAATTTCAGTCAAATATGAAATTCAAAAGGTGATGTCTGCATCTTTCACACACTGCATTCACTCAGTTATATGTTACGTGGTAGCTATAACTTCAATTCACTCAGTTATACACTACATGGTAGCTATAACATGAATTTAAAGTTCATTTCATTATGTGTTACACAGTAGCTATAATAACATATTGAATTCACTTTAGCTAGACACTACATAGTAGTTATAGCACAAGTTGCTAGATGCTCCACAGGACCTATAACATTCTTCACACACTCTTTTGCTAGATGTTCCATATGAACTATAACACATCTTCAATTCATTTCACTAGACGTCCCATAGGGAATATAGTGCAATCAGCTAGACACTACTGTAAGCACCCAAATTCGGGATGACTAGAGTATGGATGCGAAAAAGGACTCCGATGATGAAAATTTGTTGCAAATAGGTCTCTAGTATTTGAATTTTGGATCCCAAGGCTTGATTGCATTTTTTTATGGACTAAATTGAAAAGTCTCATTTTCTTCAGGGGTCTTTTTGTAATTAAATGTTTAAAAATTCAGAAGAGTGGATTTCTGATCGAAATTCCAGAATTTCGGTCAGAAATATAGAATTTCAGTCGGAATTCCAGATTGTTGATCGGAATTGTACTATTCCGATGCGTGAATATTTGATTTTTTTGTAATTTTTATTTATTTTTTAAAATTTGATTGGTTGAAATTTAAATTAAAGTGAGATAATGATTTAAATTATCTTATTTTTTAGATAAATTTATTTATTTATTTATTATTTATCCCGTGATTATCAATCACAGAGGGAGTTTTGTTATTGAGGTTCACTAAATCACGTTGTTAGGAGGGATCTGATAAAAACCTAGTTAGGCAGAGGAGGGAAGAACGGGAAAAAAAAGAGAAAAAAAAAGAAATGAAAAAAGAACAAAAAAAGAGAGGAAAAGTACGGAAAAGAAAAAAAGAGAAGGAAGAAAATGTTTTCTTTTCTGGAAAAATTTTGGGAGAGTCTATTCTTCTTTAAAAAAAAATCTTCTTTCTTTTGTAAATTTTTTTGTTATACGGTTCTTTTGAAAAAAGCAATCAAAGCCTGTGGAAGATCAAATCCGATCAAATCTGGAATTTATTCAAACGGTGATTCAAACAGATCTCTGAGGAGATAGTCAATACAGTATCCATCTTTGTTCTTTATTTCTATTTATTTCTATTTATTTCCATTTATTGTTATTTGATCATTTTACTTATTTGATTTATTATTTTGCTTATTCTGTTTCTGTTATTTCTATTAGATTTTGATTTCATTTAATTTTATTTTTATTTTAATTAATTACTAATCTTTATTGATTTTGTTTTCATGTTTGTGCTTGTAATGATGGGAGTGATATAGTCATATGGTGGATCTGGAGAGCCAATAATCGAATCTATGAATGCCCTAGAATACCATGGTGTAAGCACCCAATTTCGGGATGACTAGAGCATGGATGCGACAGAGGACTCCGATTCAACACTATACGATCGAGTATAGTGTATCTCAACACTACACGACCGAGTGTGGTGTCTTTTTAAGTCAACACTATACGACCGAGTATA
>CATIWM010363584.1:0-15696 GCA_949671775.1 Mallotus repandus
ATAAACCATAAAAGCGGGTTAAATATTTTGGTGCTCACACAATTTTACACTTATTTTATTTTGATATATATAAACCAGCAACTTTCAGATAAAAGCAGGTTAAATATTTTGGTGCTCACACAATATATATATATAAAAACCAGCAACTTTCAACTAAAAGCGGGTTAAATATTTTGGTGCTCACACAATTTTACACTTATTTTATTTTGATATATATAAACCAGCAACTTTCAGATAAAAGTTAAATATTTTGGTGCTCACACAAATTTACACTTATTTTATTTTGGGTAATAAACTTTAATTTGTTTATTTTTTGTAACAAAACTTTAATTTAAATATCATCGACATGTCATCTGATAGCATTTTGATGATATGGTAGCCGAACTTAGAATATTTAAAGAATATTTATCACATCAATATACATACTAGATGTCAACTCAACATCTTAGATTGGTAACTAAAAAGAAACCAATTGAAATTTAGTATCCTAAATGAAATTAGTGTATCGTTGAGTGACCATCAATATATTTAATTCTAACAAATAATAAACAATTTTTTATCTTTTAATTATAATTAACGTTGTTTTATATATTTTATTAGATTATAATAATTTAATATTATTATAAAATTATTATTATTTTAATGTTTGTAATAATAATAATAATAATAATAATAATAAAAATTAGAAGGTCGTCCCTTATAACTCATTATTAACCTATATTTTTATAATAACATTATACTTATATAGTTTGATACATTATTTTTTAAAAAAAATTTGGAACTCAATCAATCGGCACTTTTTTGATAAATAAATAAATAAATATTCAAAATTTTATAAATTAGCTTTTGGTTTAATAAATTATATAGTTTATGTTTATGTTTAAATTATATATCTGATACTAATTAAAGGTGATAGAAAAATAACTAATTTTAAATTTTATTGTCAGTAAATTTTTTATTTTCATTTTGACATGGTTAATTAATGGGTTAAATATGATTTTTCTTATATAGGTAAAATAAATTTCTTGACATGGTTAATTAATGTATTAAATATATTAGTGGTCATCCAACTTTGCACTTATTTCATTTTAGATATTAAACCTTAATTGATTTTAGTATGTAAGCTGATGTGGTGAATATTTTTTAAATATTTTAAGTCTGGCTGCCATGTCAGTAAAATATCATTAGATGATCTGTCGATAATACTTAAATTAAAGTTTAGTTATAAAAAAATATATTAAAGTTTTATTTTTAAAATAAAATAAGTGTAAAATTAGGTGAAAATTAAAATATTTAACCCCAAATCAACTTTCTTTTACTTTTTTTATTTTACTTTTCTCCAGCACAATGAATGTGCTAGTTGACAAATTCAACATTGCCTATGACAGCCATAGCCTATGACAGCCATAGCCGAAGGGGTGGACGAAATGCTTTTGTCTGGAAGTTGATTTGATAAACATTTCAGAATTTGAGTGTTTTTTTTTTCTCCATTTTCCCCTTTGTGTCCCTTCCCTCCCTTTTCCTCCTATGTGCATAGCAAATAATGGATTATATATCCTAGAAACTGAACAATTAAAATAAGAAATAGAAATCAATTACTGCTTTTTTTTTTTTAAATATGGATTAAAAATGGCTTTGTTACTATGTTGTTTTTTTTAGGTTCAGGCAATTATGGATAACATTGTAAGACTTTTTTTAATTACACTTTGCTGTTTAATTATATATATATATATATATATATATATATATATATATAGTCCATGATCATCACTTGTAGTTGAGTTATGATTTTCCTTGCAGTTATTCATGTCCTTTTAATTTATCCAACATTGATTTACATATTGGGAAATTGATTAAATCTATCCCGAACTTTGATACAATTTTCAATTATATTTCATTTTCAAAATTATATCAATTTAGCTATTTAACTTTACAAATTGTATCAATTTTATTATATTTTAATTTAAGGATCTAAATGTAATTTAAAAATTATTTTTAGATCCTTATAAAATAAATTTATTTATTAAAATCCTTTCCTCTTATTTTTTAACAAAAAATAAAATGTAAAAGAATATTTTCAAATGTTAATCTTACTACTTTCAAAATGATTTCAAAAATTAATTTTAAAATATTTTTCTAAAATTAAAATTTTACATTATTTTATATTTGAAATTCTTCATAATTTGATTTTTCTAAAACTCATTTCTCAACTTAATTATATTACTTAAAATATTTTAATAAAAGTTGAACTCAAAATATAATGTGTGAAATGAATAAAAAAGAGAGAATTAGAGATGTTAAGAATATTAATCAATAATAAAAAATTATTTTTTTGAAAAAATGAAAAACTATTTTCCAATGTTAATCTTACCACTTTAAAAATTATTTCAGAAAATTAGTTATTTCATATAATTATATTTTATTTTAATGAATTTTTAGTTAAAATTTATAAATTTTAATATTAAAATTTATAAGTTTTAATATTAAAATTTAAAATATGATTAAAAAATTAAAATATTAATTTGAATTTTAAATAATGACACTTTTAATGAAAAATAATCTATTTGAAAGTGTATCAAGTAAAAAAAATTAAGAGTGTGTTTTGTATAAATGAATTCCACAGAATTTTCTAGAATTCATTTTCAATTCCAAATTATGTGTTCGGTTTAAATGAAAATATTGTAGAATTCATTTGCAATTCCAAATTTTTAAATTTGTAAAATTGATTATAACTATATCAAATTTTAACAAAATGGTTAAAGTTTCCAAATGAATTCCGCAACTTTTAGGTCCATATTTCTAAAATGACTAAAATATCCTCCTTATTTTTATCTTCAGGAATATATTTTTATTTAGAAGGTATTTTTAAATCAAAATTAAAAATTAACTTGAATTCTAAATTTACACCAAACACAATATAACAAAATACCCCTACAAAAGATAGAATATAGTTAGATTTCCATCATTATTTATATAGACAACATGTTGAAGCCCCCAATTCCAATTCTCATTACCTTATTCTTTTATTTTGTGTACTTTTTGTAATGTCTTCCTCCTCTACGAAGAGCTTCTCTTTATGTCAGCTAATTAAAGGTAGAAACAACCATCAAAGTAATTATGATGCCCTATGAATGCATTATGTTGTGAAAATTGAGGCAGATTATGCTTAGGATCGGGTAGTGAATGAAATAGAGCAAATTGCAGCTAAAATAATTAAATTGAAGAAAGATATGGAACACACAAAATTTGATAGGGAAAACCCTAAGAAAATCAGGAAAAAACCACAAGTAATACTAGAAGAATTTAACTATGAAAAATAATAGGAGTTACAATATTTTTCTCTCTATACCCAAGGAAAGCACAATAAAACTCTCTCAAAAATTGGAGAAAAATCACTCTCATTATTTTTCACTCACCAGGAGATTGCTCTCATTATACTTACCAACTACTTACTCTCACTATCCATGCACTACTTGCTCACACAATGCACACATCACTTATGCTTATTTATACGCATAATTCTGCTTGGGGATCAAGCAATTTGCTTGGTCCTTACGTGTGCTTGGGGACCAAGCGAATTGCTTGGTCCTTAAAAAGGATACATGGTCCAATTTTTTTTTTTTTTTTTTGTAAAATAGTGTTAACCATAAGTTAAGATATTTACACAAGATGGCAAGAGAGACAATAACTTCATATACATATCATAATATTGTCTATATTACTAAAATACCAAAAAAATACATAACTCTCCCCCTCTTACACAATACACTTGGTACTAAACCAAACTTATTCATCTACCTCCAAAGGTCGGACATTGATTCCTAATTTGCACTTCCACTAAATATTCGACACCCATTTTAAAGTCTTGACTTCACTTCCACGCTCAAGTCATTAGTAGCTACTTTGTAAAAATTATATTGAGAGAGGGGTGAGTACTTCCGAGGAAATACTTAGTGAGTGAACAACGAAGGAAAGTAACAAATAATATCAATTTACTCAAAAGTATTTTGCAGCAGGTCAATTATATAAAATAGTCCACAATATTATAATCTCACAATCTCAAGTGATCTCAATAACATTAATCATAATAAAATAACTTACTACACTATAATGACATAACATCACGAAATAATTTATCAAAAGAGCATTATCAGAGTAAACTGCATGCATATAACAATGACATCGGATATAGTATGGACCAGCATTATATTGAAAGCAATATAATAATGTCAGTTTACATACGATGTCTTAAGTGTGATAAGCACTTAAGCCAACAAAAATATATATATATCTCACTTCTGTCAATTTCTTCTGATTGCCAAACCATAGACAAAATATGTATCGGGCCCTAGGCAATGGCTATACATATATTTTAGGCATGATCTTACTTCTACTAGATAAAATGTACATCTGACCCCAGGCATTGGCTATACACACTTCAAAATATGTATCTGAACCCAGGCAATGACTATACATATTTTCTAGGCATGCCTTACATCTTCAAGGTAAAATGTGCACCAGGGCTCAGGCAACGACTATACACATTTACCAGCTTCGCCGTGTCCCAGACATGGTCTTACTGCCACCAACATACGGTGTTTATTCATTGCTCTTATTGTTAAAAATACATTCATCCATTGCTTGTTGATAGTTACTATATACACTTTTCATATACAAAAAATACTTCTCACATATACCAAAAATATTCCTAAAATCAACCTATTGTATGACGAATATATTACCATAAGGTATACCCCAAACGATTCCTTAAAATAAAATATTCCAACCACTTTTCATATCTAAATACATATACCTTTGGAGTGCAAGTATACACTTTAAAATACTTAATTAACGCCCTAGGTATACCCTTGGGGTGAGGGTATATAGAATTTACTTTTCATTTCACAAAATATTCTACTTAATATACATGCATGTCCATAGTTGCATATACGCTGTCCATTTGAACTTCACGCCCATTAGAGACCCATAATTATCCTTAATTTCAGTATGGTCACATTCGGATATGATCACAACTAATCCATTAACATGCGTTCAAGATTCCATAGCCTAATCTCCACTATTTGCTCAATCAAAACTCATTTGACCTGGACATAATGACTCTACCAAGGTAGATTTCCAGGGCTAACTTTGAAAAATTCATGAGGATTGTAAGGAAGGATTTGGAGGCTCAAATTTTATAAGATATTACATCTATTTTCTAGTATATACCATAAAATTTTTGCCTCAACTTGATAACCACAAAGAAATTTATAGAGGTCGAATCATAATCAGCTCAATTACTCTGACAGATTGAGCATTAAAAAGTATGGCTTCGTTCAACCATCATAAAAGCCAAATAAGCTTTATCCTAAAACCAAAAAGTTATATATGACATTTCTAAGTTTCTATATAATCAATATTCACCTGGTTTGGAGTTTCAGAGCTAAAGTTATGGTCTTTTGAAGTTCGCTGCTCCTACTCAATAGACTATCAACTTGACAGAATTCATAGGGTGCAATAAAAAATTCACCAAAAATTCTATGGTTGATATTATTTAATAAAATTCTTCAGATTTAATTTTTTGTATATCTATAGTGGTTTGAAATTGGTTTCACATAAATTGGATGTGTGAGTGAGGAGAATCATCAAAATCTGTTTGATTGGTCAAGCTATTTACAAATTGTGCGCACTAAAATGTGTGGCTCTAAAAGACCATTAAAATGGCAGAATTACATTTTTCTTATTTCTAAAAAATTTGTATGCGACACATTTAGGTTTCTATATAAATAAAGTAGGTCTAATTTGGAGCTATAGAGCTATAGATATGGCTTACATACTTTTACTGTTCATAGGTGCACTGAATTACTAAAACTTCAATGGTACATCTTTTTGTTGAATTGTCAACAATTATAAACCAAGACTTACATAACCTTCACACAAATCATACTTAAAAAATTAGCTTCAACTAGTAGTTTTGGAACATTAAATTTCAAAATTTTTCAAGAATTAAAACTCAACTAAACAAAGAATTCCAAGGAAATAAACTTTAGGAAACAAGTAGAGACTTCATTTTCACTTACCAACAAATAGATGTTCAATTAAATAAAAGGAATTAAAAGAAAAGAGAAAGTGAATTCCACTCACCAACAAGAAGATAATCAATTAAATAAAATTTAAGAGACAAATCTAAAAGAAGAGAAGGAAAGAAATTTCACTCACCTTGCTGGAGCTCCTTCACCTCTTTCTCTTAATTTCTTTTTTTTTTCTCTTGTTAAGAGAAGAACTCCAAAATGAAGCTATCCTTCTCCCATGAGATAAGCCATACATCTTAAAAAGATAAATATGGCCTTAAACCACCACAAAATGACACATGTACTCTTTTTTTTAATCCTTAAATTAATTAAGTTATTTTTTTAGCTTGGTCCCCAAGTTTTACTATTATTATTATTATTATTATTACTACTATCAAAACCTTTTTATAATTAAATCCTTTTTCTGAATCTCAATTTCACTCCTCAAACTTCCTTGCCTTCCTTTTCTTTAACCATCTCTTTCTAATTTAGTCAAATTTATTCATACCAAGAAATTTAATTTCCAATGCTTCCTTAACTTGTATCTTAATATCTCTATAATTATAATCATACTTAATTATAATGCTCTTGAGGGTGTGGATGTTACAAAATTGGCTTACAATCTTGCATGTTGAATCGCTGCAGGACTTTCTTCAAGTAGTTTTTTTGGAGTAGCCAAATCTTCCTATTATTTCTGTGTCGATGAATTTGCATCCCTAGAATCTTGTTTGTTGGTCTCAAGTCCTCTATCTCAAATTCCCTAGCCAATTGTGCCTTTAATTCTTCAATGTGATCTTTGTTGGGACCTGATACAACCATGTCATCAACATACACACTTAAATCACACACTTTAGTAACTCAAATTTGAGTTGCTAAAGTCAAAATAAAGGTGATTAGATCTTCATTATGCAAATGGTTAAATAAATTTTTAATTATTTTTATAGTTTAAAATAATTCTAAAGATGCATATGTGAATTTTTATTTTTAATTTAAAAATATGAAAATATCATATTATATAAAAATATAAGTTCATATTCTTAGTTTATACTATGAAAAAATAAAATAATTACATTTATTTTTAATTGTGAAAAATTTAGAAGTGTTAAAAAATTCTTAAAAAAATGAATGATAGAAAGACAAAACTTTAAGGACCAAAAAAAATATTTTATGTTATAAAGTTATATTTTAGTCTATAAATTGAGAGAAAAATAATTAAAGGATAAATTAGCATAGCAGAAATAAACTTTAAGGATGTCATAATTGTAAGCACCCAATTTCGGATACTAGATACGGGGATGTGACAGAAGATCCAATGATGAAAAATTAATATAAAATTAGGTTAATTGGATTTGATATATGAGTTTTGGTTTAAATTGTAAATTGTTTTTAAAACTTGTTTGTAAGTTTTATTTAAGTTTGATTTTTCTAAAAAAATCAAAATCAAAATAAAAAATAATTTTTTAAAATTTCGTCAATTCTGATCGGAATTAACACAATTCTTATCAGAAGAGAAATAAAGAATAAAAATAAGGGAAAATGATCAATTCTATCCTGAACTATAAGTCAATTATCAATTTAATCCTACTTTCAAAGTCATTTCAATTTGCTCCTCCAACTTTTTGAGTTGTTCCAAATCTATCTAGATGACATTGAGCTTGTGCTAGAAATGGCGTGGCAATATGATGTGACAATTGTTGTGTCTGACATGGCAAAAAAATAAAAAAAAATAACTAAAGGGAAAATGATCATTTCTATCCTGAACTATAGACCAATTATCAATTTAATCCAAATTTCAAAGTCCTTTTCAATATGCTCTTCCAACTTTTCGACTTGTTCCAAATCTATTCAGACGACATTGAGTGTGTGCCAAAGATGACATAGTAATCTGACGTGGATTAGCCTTCGTGAACATATATATATATATATAGCCCAGGGGGTCACCATTCCCCAATTTAAATTCCTCTGACACGGTATTAAGTCAGTAGTTTTTCTCTACTCAGGAAGAGGTAATGCTCTTCTTTCATGACTCGAGGGATTGCAATGTGAGCCTTCTTATCTTCAAAGCATTGCCCAAGGCTATATCGCGGGGTATGCGAGTCAAGCCATGAATTAAATATGTTTGAAGTTTCTATGCATCACTTACAGGGTTCAAAATTTGAGTTGTGATGCCTAGAGGAAGTATAAAGAAAAAAACTACAAGTTATTCCCCCAATCAAGCTTAATGGTCCAGGTGTAATGCCTTGAAGATGCTAGGTTGGGGTTCGGACAATCACCCGAAGCTAATTGATGCTGAGAGCACTTAGCGAGTGTAGGCTTATATATTCCTTAATCTTGTGCAATCAATCAAAATATTGATATTTGTTTAATTATATTTTTTGTTTAGCAAAAACACCTATAAAATTCAAAAAATACTAAAAATTAGAGTGCAATTGGTAACTTTTTTTCCTTTGAATCTCGAGGAAAAATCTTATTATTTGTGTCAAAGCTTGAGGGGTAAAATAATCTTTTTTGATGGTCACAAGTAATTAAGTAAAATTATATTTAATCCGTGTGTTTAAGTGTTTATATTAAAGTTACTTAAAATTGCAAAATTCAAATTCAAACACAAGCAATGAAAAGTCAAGTTGTTAAATTTTCAAGTCTTCAGCTCTGTCATGAGTGGTGATAGGGACAAAATTGAAGATTGAATTTTTTGTCAAAATCTAAAAGTCAAATTTGGTCAAATATGATGTAAATTTTCATTACAAGTGACAATAAGCAAATACTAATCATCAGAAACATTTTTGGAGCAAAATTATGAAGTTCCAAATTACAATTTTTTGGAAATTCTCGAAGCTTGTCATGACTAGTGTCACCACCAGTGTTATGATCATGATGGCCATAAGTATGATCATGACGATCAATTTCAAAAATTCTAAAAAGTTATCATGACCATCGTCACCAACACTGTTATGATCATGAAAGCAAGCAGATTCAATTTTTTTTTTCGCGCCCCAATAATTCTGATCATGACAATTTTGTCATGATCATGACGATGTGCAGACCTACTTCTTTTTGGTTAGTTTAAACGACTCTATTTGCATGAAATGCACCTCCAACAGCTCTTTTTCTCTATGAGGATATAAATACTACTCTGAAATCAACTAGAGAAAATGAAGGAAGTTAAGCAAACAAATTGAGAGTATTCTTTGAGCATTTACTTTTGAATTTAACCTTCAACCATCCAAATCTTCATCTTTAATTTTTGTAATTTTTATTTATCCTAAGAGTGTTCTTGAATGTGGGTTAGTGAGTGTTTAAAACCATTATTCAATAGCTCAATAGTGAGATTGAGTGAGTTGGGTTAGGGTTTTAATCACTTGTAAGCTAAAAGGATTGTTCTTAGCATTTGGGCTAGAGTGTGAGCCTTTAAAAAACACTTGGGTTTGAGTGCTAGCCTTGGGAAAACACTTGTAAGCTAAGAGGATCATGGCCTCCACAAGTCAATTTGTTGCCGTCCCCGATGTTCATAGTCCTAGCTACACAAGACCTCCATTTTTTATGGAACCGATTATGCATATTGGAGAAATAAAATGGAGATGTTCTTAGATAGTGAAGGAGTAAATTTATGGGATATTATTGAAGAAGGTTAGAGTCCTTCAACAAATAAAGATAATGAAGGCAATGAGGTGACCATTACTAGGAAGCAATCGAGTGATGAGCAATCAAGAGCTAACTTGATAAATAGGAAGGCAATCACCATTCTCTATTGTGGCTTGGGTAGGGAAGAATACAATGGAATAGAGCATTTAAGATCCGCCAAAGAGATTTAGGAGTGCTTAAAGACCAAGCATGAAGGCACTAATTAAGTCAAGAATAAGAAATTGCAAATGCATGGAATATAGTATGAATTGTTTGAGATGAAGCCTTATGAGAAAAATTAGTGACATGTTTAGTAGGCTTATCACTCTCATCAACTCTATGAGGAAACTTGGCAATAAATTTTCAAATAAGGATGTCAAAAACAAAATTCTTATGAGTTTGCCTCAAAGGGTTTGGGAAGCTAAGATGGCCTAAATTAAAGAAGCATATAATCTTTCTATTTTACCTACACATTAACTTCTTGGGAAGCTTCTCACCCATGAAATCAAAATGAATCAAGTGGTGGAGGAAGAGAATGCCAAGGATGACAAAAGCATTATTTTCAAGGCAACTAGAGACACTAGTGATAGGGACTCAAGAGAGAATGAAGATGAGTATGCTATAATCTTAAGAAAGGTAAGAAATCTCATCATGAAGAAGAAAAGGGGATTTAAGAAGCAAGAGTCAAGCAAGAATGATCAATTGATTTGCTATAAATGCAACAAATCGGGTCATATTAAATCTGAATCCCCAAAGTTGAAGAAATCCTTCAAGAAAGATAGGAAGCATAAGAAGGAAAAGAAGCAAACACTTAAAGCAACTTGGGAATGATTCGAGTAAATCTAGTGATGATGAAACTGATGGAGAAGTTGCAAATCTTTGCTTCATGTCCTTGGAGGAACCTTCAAGTGATGAAGTGACTCTAGACTTTGAATCCAATGATGAGATATTAATTGCTTGTGAAAAATTGATGCATAAATGTGATAAATATTTATCTAGAATTAGTTTACTCAAAGAAATGGTCAAAACTCTAGAAGAAGAACTTGAGAAGTCAAGGTCCTCTAATGAAGAGTTAACCAATTCATTGAATGAAAGTAATTCTAAGAAAATTAAGATTGCTAATGAAAATGAAAACTTATCGAGCAAAATGTATTTTGGAAAATGAAAATAGCAATCTCAAGGAATCCATCTCTAAATTTAATAAAGGAAAGGAAATTATTGATGGCATGATTTCTATGACTTCCACTCCTTTAAAATCTAAAGGTGGAATTGGTTTTAATAATGCTCATGCTAGTGCTTCAAAAATTATAAGCCTAAGTACTCCAATTACTAAGGTTTACCAAAGACCTAGTCTTAAAACCAATGGACCTAAAAATTCTAATGGAAATAAGACTAACAAATTTAGAGCTAATAGCTCAAGAGGACCTAAGCCTAGGAAATACAATCATTCTCATTCCCATGGTGTTCATAGTTTTAAAATGAAAGAGCATGCACCAAATGTTATATGTCACTATTATGGTGTGATGGGGCACAAGAATTCTAGATATTATATAAGAAAGACTCATTTGGGTTACTCAAGTGATGTATCTTTCAATGTTAACCCCCAAGGACCCAAGTACATTTGGGTACCTAAAATATGATAAAGCATTTTCTTGTAGGTGTGCTTGGAATCCACAATGTGCAAAGAAAAGTGGTATCTAAATAGTGGATGTTTAAGGCACATGACCAGGAAGGCCAACCTCTTCTCTCATTTGGAGATGAAAAAAGGGAGGCAAAATACATTTGGTAACAATGCCAAAAGAGATTTGGTCATGCTAGTATGGAGCTCATTGGAGATCTAAGTCAAGGTGATAATGCCATTACCCTCCCAAAAATAAAGTTTCAAAAGGATTTGATAATTGGTGAGCCATTAAAAGAGAGATTGGTATGTTGGATAGAAATACTTTGTGATATGTGTTTGTTTGTGCAATTTTAATTAATTGCTTGAACCTTGAGTTGTTAATTTGCTATATCTTTGAACCTTGATTGATTATGATGCAATATTGAATCAGTTTGATTGATTATGATGCAATATTGAATCAGTTCCTATGGTGTTTGAAGAGGCTCAACCCAACTTCAAAGTTTGATTTTTGAAAATTATGCTTACAAATCATGATAATTACTCTACTGTTATTGGAAGTGAAGGTTTTATTTTTCAAAATAAATTCACGTTTTACTTGAAATTATTTTTGGTGAATCAATTTTCATGATTATGAAAATCTAATCACTGGTTAAAAGTTATTTATAATAAGTGTTTGATGATAAATTTTTTTTAAATAAAAAGGAAATTTTTATATCATGTCTTTCTATTGTGACTAGTTAATCATAATCATAATTCGTCATGTCATTGGTTATTATCAAACTTTTTTAACTATAGTATAAAATTTTTTGTCATGATCATGACACGTTCTTCATGACCAGTGACGTGTTTAGGTTAGTAATAGGGTATTAAAGCATCTTTTACTCTAACTCTTCCATCTTCATCCTCCTAGCGCCGCCCACTTCATCTTCTCCTTTGTTTTGACCTAATTTTTATTTTCAATTTTTTTCATAAAAAATAAAAGGTCTAAAACTTTCAAAGTCATTTCTCATATCATTCATTCATCATCCTCTCATCACAAGTGGGTAATTGAAATTGGTTGATACTTCTCTTGCCTCTTGGTCCCCACTTGAATTAGTCACTTTTTTTTTGTCTGTCACCATGGCAACCTTCATAGAGCTGACAAAAATGGGTCCAAAGATTAAACTTACTACAAGAAAAGGGCCATATGATCCACTATTCTAGTAAATGGCCAATGGTGAAGCTCCATCACCCTCTAAGAAATGCCTAAGATTTCAGCATCTTGAAGAAAATAAAGAAGCAAATGCAAGCAGTCAAATTCAGTCTATGCTTAATCAGCTCCAAGTTCACTTGGATGACAAATTTGGAGCTATTCAGAACTCCATCTCTGCCTTGGATTCTCGACTTGGCCTCATGGACGCTAAAATTGACAATATTGATGTTGATGTGGCCTTTTTGAAGACCAATCTTCTTACCCCTCATGAATATCACAAATTTTGCATCATGCATCTCATTCATAAATTTTTTTTTTTGGTTTAATATTTTTTAATTTTTTCAAGTCTTTGTCAGAACTTGAAATGGTTGTAGCCTATGCCTTTTGGGACATATTTGCTTAATCTTTTTTGCTTCGTTTTGTTGGCTAATTTGGACAGTGATATAGATATTTGATAGTTGTGGATATTTGATATTTGTAAAATGAAATTTTTTTTGGGGATTAAATTGAAAGTGCTATATTTTGGATGCTATTTTTGTACTTGGTTTGGTTATTGGATATTGCTATTTGAATATTGATTATGTGACTGTGATTGAATATTGATTTTGCAAAGTTGTTATTCTTATGCTTGACTTGATGTGGTTAGTATTTTTTGGAATTGTTAGTTGATAATACTCTATGATTTGTTAGAATTGTTGGTTGATAATCTGGTTATGAATTGTTAATGGGGGTGGATCCTAATTTTGTGAAAAAATTCTTGTTATGGATATTGCTTATGTGAAGCAAAGTTTTAGTCATACTGTGTTTGATTTGGCGTAGATATCCTTCTGGATGTTCATGTTATATGTTTTTTAGAACTTGATATGGTTGTAGACTTTCACTTTTTCGGGCACATTTGCTTTAATTAACACCTTTTGCCTCCACTCTCTCGCTCTCTCTTATTGTTTTTTATAGTAACAAAGAGGGAGAAAATGTAAAATGTCTATATTCTTTTTGGATATAGCGAATTGTGTTTGGGGAGAAAGGTTCTTACGGTTGAGAAAGTATTTATGTCTATTGCAAAGGGGGAGAATTACTTTTGAATATATTTGTTGATTGATGAATATACTTTCCTTGGATATATTTTAATTGATGTTTGAGAGTTGACCTTTGATTGCTATGATCATGAGAATGTGTTACTTATATTTTTCAATTATTGATGACTTATTGCTCAAATATGCAAAATAGACTTGCTTAATGATGTTTTGCAATTTTAATTTTAGGCTTATTTTATGGGGAAGTAATTCCTCCAATTTTTAGCCTAATCTTACATAATTATTTGTTACTATCAAAAAGGAGGAGATTCTTGAACCTTTAGGGGTAAAATAATCTTTTTTTTATGGTCACAAGTAATTAAGTAAGATTATATATAATCCGTGTGTTTAAGTATTTTTATTCAGGTTAATTAAAATTGCAAAATTCAAGTCCTAACATAAGTAAAGAAAAGTCAAGTTGTTAAATTTCCAAGTCTACAGTTTTGTCATGAGTGGTGATGACTCATTATGAGTGGTGATTGGACAAAATCAAAGATTGATTTTTTTTGTCAAAATCTAAAATTCAAATTTGCTCAAAATGATGGAAATGTTCATTACAAGTGATAACAAGCAAATACCAATCATCAGAAAAAAATTTGGAGCAAAATTATGATGTTCCAAATTATAATTTTTTGGAAATTCCCAAAGCTTGTCATGACCAGCGTCACCACTAGTGTTATGATCATGACGGCCATAATTATGGTCATGATGAATTTTTCATGATCATGACGATCAATTCCAAAAATTCCAGAAAGTTATCATGACCATCGTCACCACCACTGTTATGATCATGAAAGCGTGCAGATTCAAATTTCTTCTTGGCGCCCCAATAATTATGATCATGATGATTTTTTCATGATCATGATGACGTGTAGACTTGCTTCTTTTTGGGTGGTTTAAATAACTCTATTTTCATTAAATGCACCTCCAACATCTCTTTTTCTCTATGACGATATAAATACTACTCTAAAATCAGCTGGAGAAAATGAAGGAAGTTGAGTAAACATATTGAGAGCAATCTTTGAGCATTTACTCTTGAATTTAACCTTCAACCATCCAAATCTTCATCTTTAATTCTTGTAATTTTTATTTATCTCAAGAGTGTTCTTGAGTGTGGGTTTGTGAGTGTTTAAAACCATTATTCAATAGCTCAATAGTGAGATTGAGTGAGTTGGGTTAGGGTTTTAATCACTTGTAAGGTAAGAGGATTATTCCTAGCATTTGGGTTCGAGTGTGAGCCTTTGAAAAACACTTGGGTTTGAGTGTTAGCCTTGGGAAAGCACTTGTAAGCTAAGAGGATTATTCTTAGCTCTTGGGGTTGAGTGTGAGCTTTGTGAAAACACTTAGGTTTGAGTGTGAGCCTTGGAAAAATACTTGGGTAGCTTTGATTTAAGCTTGTAAGGATTTAATCTACACTTTAAAGTAGATTGAAATTCTTAACTTGTAGTTGAGGAGAGGACGTAGGCTTGGAGGGTCGAACCTCTATAATTTCTTATATTTTTCTTGCTCTATTTCCTCATTCTATTGTCCTCAAAATTTTCTTTTAAGTTTGCTCTTTATGAAAAATCCAAAATTATCCATCTAGCTCAAAAGCTAATCCCCCTCTTGGCACTTGTGGAATTACAATTTGAATTTCCTTTAATTTTGAAATATCATATATTTCAATTTTATAAATTATTAAATTTAGGATTCCGGTACTTAATTAAATAATATGCACTGAATTTGATAACAATCTTGTTATCTATCCTCCCCACTCAAACTTAAAAAATTATTTGAAATTTTATTTTATTATATTTATAATATTACTTATGATTACATAAAAAATTAGCAAATTATTTAAAATTTTAAAATAGATTTTATATTACAATTTTTAATGTTTATTTTAAAATAATCTACTAGAGTTTTAAAATATAATAAATTAATGCGACAATATGTCTTTAAAATCTCCCAACAAAGTCAATATATCTTTAAAATCTCCCACCAAATCTTGCTTGTTGGCCATTTGCATGATCAATCCTTTAATTTTGACCTTGGCAAACAATTTAAAGTACTAATGTTCTCTTTAAGTGTGTATCAGGAAATATACTTTCAATTCCAATACCAAGATAGCTCTCTAAG
>CATIWM010363591.1:0-19224 GCA_949671775.1 Mallotus repandus
AAAAAAAAAAGCAAATTGGGCGCTCTTGAAAACAAAACCAAAAATAGGGCATGCGTGAAAACTAAAATGGACACTCCTGTAATTTATACAAAAGGTATGACAATTCACTATAAACAAGCCAGAAAAAGTACGTAATTATGCAAATTTCCCTTTTTATTAATAAACTAGAAAAGTGACCTGTGCTTCACAGCGGGATAAACGTAAAATAAAATTTTACACAAAAAAAATTTCATAATCACTGTCAATTATTAAATTCACACTTTTCCATAATAGAGATTAGAAAAAAAAAAGAAAAAGCAAATTGATCATCCACACAATTCCTGGCAAACATAGTCTAACAATGCAAAGTATGGAATCACTCCTCCAATACATGGGTCCTTTAAAAAATAAAAATAAGAAATTATTATTTTCACTTGCATATACATCAAATAATACATAAACACATTCTATTATTTTCATTTGCATATATATTATATAATACACTTGTAAATGTGCATGAACGTTTGCCTATATTATAAATGTTTAAAGTTCCACCTCAAAGTGTATTTATATTTTCTAGCAGAGAGAATGCAAGTAAAAACTAAACATTTGACTAGTTAACATCTTAAAAGGAATTGTATGACAACTTAACCTTCAACACATTATCATCTTGTTCATTCATATAAGTAGATTGCCTTTTGATTTCATGCTTATTTGCAAAATTGCCACCATTTTGTCCTGTATGTTTGTGCCCTTCAATTTTGGCTTAATCATAGGAATGCCACCATCTTTTGAGTTTCTGTGGTAGTGGGAGTGGCCATAGATGGAAACGACGTCGTTTTAATTATTTCCATATATGCCCCTCGCAAGCTAAAAAAATGACGTCGTCCTGGTTGGTCTATGGAGAAAACCACTTGCTTGATGTATATTACAAACCCTATCACACTTAATCATAGGTCTCTCACATCATCACACTGCAGCCGCCTCCCACCTCTCCTTCTTCTTCTTCTTTTCTCGATTTTAAGATGAATTTCCTTTAACCCTAGCACCAGTGAGCTTGACTCTCTCTATTACCTCCTATATCTGCCCCTATTAATTCTTTTAACCTCCCTTCTTTATTTTTGGTAAGAACAAAGCATAATCATTGCAAAAGGATATCAGTATGGACTTGAGGAGCAAAGTGAGGGTGGGTTTATCTCAATCTGCGGGTTCATTTTTTTTTATAAGAAGACTCTCTAGTTCTAATGCACCACTTCGTGTATTATAGACTCTACTAGGACCTATGAGTGATCCATCAAAACTACCCAAGTGGAACTGTAATGGTTTTAGCACAAACTAAGCACGTAGATATCCTGGTGAGAGCCGATGGTGAACAAAGGTGTGTCTTTTATCAGATTTATTCTTTTTCTTTTATCATATTTCTTTGTAAATTGGTGAGTATTTTATTTTTATTAGTATTAGTAAATATTTTATTTTTATTTGTATTGATAAATTAATTTCATTTTCCTTTTTCCTAATTTTACCCACTCTCTGTTTTCTTTTATAATTTTTCTTTTATTGTTTGCTATATATTTTTTATTAACTTTCTTTATTTACTTTGCAGTCAACGATTAAATCAGTGATTTAATTATTTGCATATATTGTGGGTACTGTGCAATGATAGCCGATGAGTTTATCTCATGCAATAAAGGTACATAACCCTCATGACCCTTTCCTTTTATCTCTGAGATTTGTTGAGTTGGGTTTCCATTGAACTTGCATGTATTTCTTCTGTCCTTCTCCTGCTCAGATTCTCTGTTTATTTGCTTATGAGTAATCCCATCAAAAGTAGCACAATCGTGAGCATCGAGTCTGCCTTTAATTTACAAATATTCTAGCTAATTTTCTCTTGCTTTAATTCTATATCTGTTTACTTATAGGTAGCACAATCCCATCATTTTTAGTTTATTTTCTACGTCCTGTCTATTATGTGATTTTGCATTCAATTTCTTTAGATTCGTTGAGGTTCACATCCATTCTATTATGCCTTTTACCTTCAACTATTTGATGGCATACATTGGTTTATTCTTTGAGTTGATTAACATTAACAGTACATATTTGGTTGATATTACAGTTTGCTTTTTTCCCCCCTTTCGTTGAAATATCCTTGCATTGTCAATTGACTTAATTTTTAACAGGTTGTCATCTGCCTGTCTATAATTTCATTGATCATGTCCAGTTTTTGAACCAAATGCAATATATGTTATATCCATTCACTGTTTTGAATATAATTTATTTATCGATTCTAACGTTTTCTACTTTATTATAGCCGGCTTCCAAGCACTAAGTTCTTGCCACAATCTCCTACACTTCAACTCCAATCTATGGCAGGTAAAGAAGTTTTGTTTCTCTATGTGCCTCTAAAAATTGTTCCCTATCTTTTTTTTTATTTGAATGTGTTTTGATCTGTTTTTGCTTTTATTTGAAAGAAAAAAAAAGATATATAAGGAAAAATCCATTAATTACATTAACAAGGTTGGATTTTAGGTTATATATTAAAAGTTTAAATATATATATATATATATATATATATATATATATATATATATATATATATATTCTAGGAGAACACAATTTTGGGAGAATAGAATTCTAGGCTAAAACACTTGTAAAAGATAACAGAGAGTTGAAAAACTTATCTTTCCTGTCTGAGTAAAGCTTAGAATTTAGCTTATAATTGTGACTCACATATAAAGTTTTTAGTATAGTTCTTTGTAATTTTCCTTTGCTTTCGGATAAAGAACTTCTGTATTTCCCTTTAACTCGGATAAATAAAGTAAAGTTTCCTGTAAGAACTTCTTTTTTATATGTTTTAATCTTCTTAAAATATTTATTTATTTTCTATTCTTTAAAGGTTTCCTTATTTTTTACATTTCCTAAGTAACATAACGTATGCTCTGTGCTTGCCTAAGATTTTCTTAGGATCCTGCACATCAGAAACTCTATGAAATACTTACTGCATCTTGGTCTGGTAACCTTAGTGTCTAGCCTGTGACTAGAGCGTGAGACCGGCACTGTGATATGCATTTCTTCATCTATGCATTCTCAGATCTTGAACAGTAACCCCTTAGATCCTTGGGGGGGATTGAGTGATTTCTTCAGTTTTTGTTTACTTGTTATGAATAATGCTTATAGGATGTTTCTGCAGTGAGTCCTTTGGTCATAGTTTGTCCCGGTTGTAAGTCCCGAAGAGGCAGTGAGACCGTTTGTTTAGCCTGTGAGTTGTAGCTGTAGTTTACTTCTATAGTCCCTATTCCTACCATGTATCCTATCTTCAGTAGAACCACTTTTTCTTCTTCTTCCTCTGTATCATCTTTTGCTAAAGTTCAAAGGAATCTAGTCAGTAGTGATGAAGTCACTATTGAAGACTTTGATAAATGCATAGATGATTTTAAACTCACAGAGATCCATAAAGATAATGTGTATAAGACCCCTATATTGAACCTCTTCAAGTTTGATTATATAATCAGAACTGAAGAAAGGGATATTCAATTAAGTAAAGCTAAAGATGAGATCTAACTTATTTCCTCTGATTCTCTTAGAAAATTTAAAGCTAAAGGTTTCAGATATATCCATACAGGACTTGTCCAAGTTGGTATAAAGCCCCTAAACAGAGAAGGTCTAAACACCTCTAAAGCCATGATGTCTGCTTTTGCTACAAAGAGTAGATTTCATAGTGAAAAAGGAGAAACTTTGCTTCTCCAATCTGATATGACTAAAGCAAATGTGGTTATCGCTAAACCTATTCAATGGAACCAGATAACACTTCCCCAAAACTAGATCCTTCAAAGTGCCACAGAACCAACACCCATAAACCTAGAAAAGTTTGCTTCAAACAGACAGATAAAGCATATAATCCAGTTCTAAGATGGACGAGTAAAAATCAGCTTTGACAGAGCATCTTCTAGCTCTAGATTTTTTGTTGCTTCATCATCAGAATCTTTGGATCTGGGAAGATTATCGCAGATACCCTCTGCTATGAACCTTCTATATAAAGAACAACCACACCATGACCCCGATCTTGCAAGAGTTATCAACCTCCTATATACAGATCAAACTGATCTCCACCCAAACCTACCACTAATTATAAATCTACCTTATACCTCCTCAGCCAGGTACTCTACATCTGATCTACCTTATACCTCCTCAGCCAGGTACTCTACATCTGATCTACCTTCTGCTTCACTTAGAAACATAGATCACAGTACTAATATAGCCACACAAATATATACTGAGCCTCAAATAGAAATAAAGTCTCCTTCACCTCTAGCTTCTCCGACAACTTCATCCATAACAAAAAATATAGCCCATGAGCTGAATGTCAAGAAAAGGAGTTTACTCCTGATAAAGCATTCTTGCATAAAGATTTTTTAAGCATCTCATAATAAAAGAACAAAGAACTTGGTTTTTCAAACATTTTCTTGATCAAAGAAAAGATATTCAAAACCAGTTTTATGATTCCATACAAGAAATTAAAGTTAATATATTGCTTTTTTATTAGTTTGAAATTTATGCATCAGAAACTAATATTTCTTATCCCTTTAAAGTTTTAAACCCTGTTACTATCAAAAAGAAAGTAACAGTTTGGGAAACAACAAATGGTCAGAATATAGAGTTCGAACATCCTCCTTTTAGGTTGCTTAAGCTCCCTATAGGAGAGTGGACCATAGATGCCTATCCTTACAAGAAGCCTTAGGATAGTGATTCCCAAAACCTAAAGAATATAGTTGTCCAGAACAACTTTACCAATGCTCATCTCAACAGCATACGTAAACAACTTTTCATGATAGAGGGTCGACCCCTATAGAACCCTCAGGATTAGCTGATAAAAAGTCAAAGAACCCCCTGTTCAAGCCTTACTAGATTTTTAGCAGTGCCCAATAGGAAATTAAATCCAACAGGTCAGATTTCTCAAAAACGGTTACAGAACAGCTTAGCCGATTAGGCCCATCTTCCTCCAGCCCTATAGTACCTGACACTCCACAGTCTGTTAACTAGAATGTAAGTGTTCTTGATAAAGTTAAAGATTCCCAGTCTGAAGATAGCAAATTTTAGGAATAATCTCCAGAAAATTGCTAAACTTCATTGGACCAATAGTCAACCTTTTCGTTCAGGATATACTAAAGCCAAATATCCATAACTTGAGATAGGTGATCATCCTAGTATCCTTATCCAGCCAAAGTTTAGTGCTAGTTCTATTTATGAATGGAACATTGATAGGATGATAGAATACCAAATTTTGAACTCCCTTCAGCAAATGACTATGGCCTCCAATGCCTACAAAACCCAAACAGGAACCTCTGATAAGTCTGTAGATGAACTTATCATTGCAGGATTCTCTGCACAGCTGAAAGGATGGTGGGATTATCATCTCATAATCCAACAGCAAACAAATATTCTATATGCTATCCAAAAAGATGAAAAAGGTCTACCCATCTTAGACCCTAAGGAAACACTGTCTAAGATGTTGTGTCAACCTTGATTCTAACCAGCATTACACTTCATAGGTGATTCCTCCCATATTAAAGATAAAAATGCCGATCTTCTGTCCAACCTTAGATGCAAAAAGCTTAGTGACTTCCAGTGGTGTAGATCAACCTTCCTAACTAGGGTTATGCTTAGGGAAGACTCTAATTAGCCTTTCTGAAAAGAGAAATTCCTAACAGGCCTTCCAACCCTTATAGGAGAAAGAGTTAGAAATACCATTAGACAAGCTTTTGGCACCCATACCATTCTTTATGATCAGCTTACCTATGGTGAATTGATCAGCACTACCCAAAAAGAAGGTCTAAAGATCTGTCAAGTCTTAAAATTTCAAAAATATTTAAAGTGGGAGTTAAAGAAGTCCAAGAAAGAACTAGGTTCTTTCTGTAAGCAGTTTAACTATTGTTATAGCAAAAATCAAGCCTGTAAAGGAGATTGTAGTAAAAAGTCTAGTAAGAAGTATTCATCCAAGAAATTTTCCAAATCTAGAAAATTTCAAAATGATAAAACTTCTGAAGAACCTTACTATAAGAAACCCCATAGAAAGTCTTCTAAGGGTAAAGATAAAGTCTCTACCTCTAAGAAAAGTAGTTTGAAAGATGTCACTTGCTAAAAGGGTGGCAAGAAAAGAAATATTTCAAAATACTGTAAATTCTCCAAAAAGCTTCAAGAACTCGACTTAGAGGATGAAACCTGAACCAAACTTTTAGCCTTACTCTTAGAAACTTCTGAGTCTAAACTTACTTCCTCAGGAGTAGGTTATCCTCAAATAGATAAGATAGTAACCACCTCCTCCTCTGAACCTGAGTTAGAGTTTAGTTCTGAAGGAAAGCATATAAACATGCTCACTAAAGAATAAACCCTAATTCTAGATGTTATTCAACACATCAATGACCCTGATGTGCAGAAGAAATATCTAGAATTGCTTAGGCAGTCTCTAGAAAAAGAGCCTGAACCACCAAAGACTGAGTTACCTTCCACTAGTGCCAATATGTATGATCTTACCATTATCCTTAATAGGAAAAAGCTGGGTAAGAAACCCATAGGTGATATCCAGGTTCTCCAGTATGAAATAAAGACCATAAAGTCTGAAATAAAGCAGCTTCAAGAGAAATAACAGAAGGATTCTAATTTAATTCAGTTCCTTGTTGCTAGACTAGCTCAGGAATCAAGTGATAGTGATGACACTAAGAGTTTAGAGCATCAATCCTTAGCTAGTATAGAAAAGGTTCCTAATGATTTCCTTTGTGCTTTTAGTCAGATCACCTCTAGGAAATACATTGTTAAAGTCTCTCTTGTTTATGATAAAGATTTTTAATTTGATATTGTTTCTCTGTTTGATCCAAGAGTAGACTTGAGTTGCATAAAGACAAGCATTATTCCAAAACATTTTCAAGAAAATACCCGTGAAAAACTCTCTTTTGCAAATAGTTCCAAAATGTATATAGATGGAAAAGCATATGTCAGTATTTTAAACAATGGGCTTTTACTGAAAATATTTTTTTCTTTTAGTCTCTGATATTAGTTATTCAGTAGTCTTAGGGAAACCTTTCATTAATTTTATAACTCCCTATTTGGTTACTCATAACTCGATAGACTATAAAGATAATAAAATTTTTATTTCTTTTCCATTTTTAGCAAAGCCGAAAACCTGGCAACTAAATTTTGTTAAAGCGTATTTTATTTACAAAAATTAGATTAATCTTCTGATAAGAAGTAAAGAGAATGATTTATTTCATTTAAATCAAAATGTTCATTGTTGTAGAAAAGAAATCCAAGACCTTAAGTCAAAAGGATTAATCTCTAAATCCAGGTCTCCTTAGAGCTGTGCAGCTTTCTATGTTAATAAAGCTACAGAACAAGAAAGAGGCACACCTAGGCTTATAATTAATTACAAACCTTTGAATAAAGCTCTAAAGTGGATAAGGTATCCTATTCTAGGCAAAAAAAATCTCTTACAAAAGCTTTATTCTGCATTTGTATTTTCAAAATTTGACATGAAATTAGGATTTTGGCAAATACAAATTGCTAAAGAACATCATTACAAAACTGCTTTTACAGTCCCCTTTGGACAGTACGAGTGGAATGTTATGCCATTCGGTTTGAAAAATGCACTATCAAAATTTCAAAGAATAATGAATGATATTTTCAATCCTTATTCCCAATTCTGCATTTTTTACATTAATGACGTGCTTATCTTTTCAAACTCTATAGAACAACATTACAAGCATTTGAAGACTTTTTTTTATGTTGTCAAAGATTCTGGTCTTGTTGTCTCTGCTAAGAAAATCTCCCTTTTCCAAACCAGAGTCAGATTCTTAGGACACTATATCAGTTGTGCAACAATTGTTCCCACAGAATGATCCATAGAGTTTGCTAATAAGCTCCCTGATAAAATCCTTGATAAAACCCAGTTGCAAAGGTTTTTAGGTAGTCTAAATTATATTTTAGACTTATGTTCTAACATCAATAGGATTGCTAAACCTCTGCATGATAGGTTAAAGAAAAACCTTGTTCCCTAGACAGACAAACATACTAGAGTTGTCCAACAAATAAAGAAGCATATAGTTGAAATCCCATGTCTTCATCTAGCAGATCCCAGTCTGCCTAAAGTTGTAGAGACAGATGCTAGTGACCTAGTATATGGCGGTATTTCAAAGCAAGTTCAAAATGGGCGGGAAGTAGTAGTTCAATACACTTCACGTCATTGGAATGATATACAAAAGAACTACTCTACCATCAAAATAGAAATTCTGTCAATTATTCTCTACATCATAAAGTTTTAATTTGATTTACTCAATTAAAAGTTTTTACTTCAAATTGATTGTAAATCTGCTAAAGAAATTCTTCAAAAAGATGTTTAAAATATTGCATCAAAACATATTTTTGCCAGATGGCAAGCTATTTTGAGTATCTTTAATTTTGATATAGAATTTATTAAAGTAAATGAAAATTCTTTGCCAAATTTTCTAACCAGAGAATTTTTACAGAACATATAAAAATGGTTGAAAAAAAAGAAAGATAAAGAGAAAATTGATTCAGATAAAGTTGATAAAGTTGTCCTAGTTAAAGTTTCCTATCCTCTTCTTTCTATTGAAAAACCAATAAAGTCTTGGTATGACATTGTCAGCCAAGAACAAAGTAAAGATGACTCCACTAAAGCACTACAGATTCAACAATGGGTTGAATCCATTTCTTGAACCCTAGAACTTCTACAACCAATACAGGCTACCCTGAAGCCACCCGCTTCTGAGCCTCCGAGTATATTGGGATTCCTAAGTCCCTCAGGTAAAGCCTCTTAACTCATTTCTAAAATTAAGAAAGGTGAATCTTCTTCCTCTCAAAAAACACTTTCTCAAAGTGATTTAAATACTGTAGCTACACAAAGTAGTTCAAAGATTATTTTATCATAATTTAAAGTTATTAAAGCTTCTGAATTTCTTCCAAAAACCACTTTTCAAAATATATTGACAGTTGAAGATGGCTTTTATCAAAAATATCCTTTCTCTACTCTATAAAATCATTTTTCAAAAAATTTATTTTATAAACCTTGGGATATTTTAAAACCCCAAGAATTTTATCAAACTGTTTTGGAATTCACGGGTTCTACATAATTCAAACACTTCTACCATAAAGGCTCCCCTTACTCCACCTATAAAATTCTTAAGGTGCTCCACCCTAAAGATTGGGGCTAAGAGCTTTCTAAGCCAAAAGCCTTCCTTGTAAATTTCCAAACCAAATTAAACTTCTGCTGAACATTTTCCTATTGGGATTATGAACAGGCATGGTTTAATACCTTCCTTATCTAGAATAGTTATAGAATCCATTCCTTAGTGATCATGCTAATATTTGTAAGTTCCCTGCATGGTTTACCAAATGGTGGAATAATTATAGTCCTATCATAGATATTCTCCCTTATGATATCTTTAAAGGCTTCCAACTCTTTGAAACCCATTATAAACCTTCTGCCCCAGAGAAAAAGTTTCCTCCTTTATGCCTTTATTGCACAAAGGTCTTTATCCCTTGGGTTTCCCAATGGTACTTTAACTATTCCCACAATAATGGCATTATAGTTCTCCAAATAAAATTTAAAGTTAAATGGTGGAATTCCTACAAAATTCCAAAAAAAATTTCAAAGTCTATAATTGCAGGATGGCTCCAAAAGCATGGATATCTTGGAAGTTCTCCCTCCTAGTCTAACTTCCTTGCTCAAAAGTCCCATGCTAGTGCTCTTCTCGCAGTTGCAAAATAGAAGAAGAATACTTCAGCATAATGCAATAGTTAGTCTAGCCCAAGACCACTTCTTCTGCCAATTCCAACATGTCTAAAGACTCAGAGCCCTTTATCGATTTGGGTAATGACAATGAAGACGATTGTTTTGGAATTTTTCCACATATTAAGTCCACAGGCTTGTAAAGTTATGAAGATTAAAGTTCTGTAAAGTCTTGTAAATATTTATTTTTTGTTTTAGCTTGATGGGTTGAAAATCCTTATGGATGACCCATGCAAAAGTTAGGGTATTTGTAAAAAAAAGTAATCTAATTAAGATTTTACTTTCCAGGCCATCCCGCTCCAGACATTTGGGACACACTTGGACAACCATCAGGAAAATTTGACTTTTATGTCAAATATTCTGCTCCTGCCTCAACACAAGTCCCACTCCACTCCATCACTCCACTCCATCACTCCACAAGGTTGGGGCCCCAGATTCCACTTTCAACTCCTGGTGGGAGTACTCTCAGTAAAGTTAAGACACACTTCCACTAAAAATAGAGGATAACTGGAAGCCTCCATCAATCACAGAGACGTCAGGACCCTCTCATATCTTGAAGAATCTCTCCCATGCTTTAACAATCCTCCTCCAGCCCTCTATATAAAGTATCTCTCTCCTGCTTTGAGAGGCATAACATAATTTTAGGAGAATAGAATTCTAGGTTGAAACACTTGTAAAGATAACAAAGAGTTGAAAAGCTTATCTTTCCACTCTGAGTAAAGCTTAGAATTTAGCTTAAAATTGTGACTCACATATAAAGTTTTTAGTATAGTTCTCTATAATTTCCCTTTGCTTTCGGTATAAAGAACTTCTATATTTCCCTTTAACTCGGATAGATAAAGTAAAGTTTCCTGTAAGAACTTCTTTTTATATGTTTTAATCTTCTTAAAAGATTTATTTATTTTCTATTCTTTAAAGCTTTCCTTATTTATTTTCTATTCTTTTAAGTAGCAGAACGTATGCATTGTGCTTTCCTAAGATCTTCTTAGGATCCTGCACATCAAAAACTTTATGAAATACTTGCTGCATCTTGGTCCGATAACCTCTGTGTCTAGCCTGTGACTAGAGTGTAAGACCGGTACTGTGATCTACATTTCTTCATCTCTGCATTCTCAGATCCTGAACAGTAACCCTTTAGATCCTTAGCCGTCTACTAGAGTATGAGACTAGCACTGTGATTTATATTTTTTCATCTCTTTATTCTCAGATCCTGAACATCAACCCCTTAGATCCTTGGCAATCTATGGTATTAGAGCCTAGGGGGGATTGAGTGATTTCTACAGTTTTTGTTTACATATTATGAATAGTGCCTATAGGATGTTTCTGCAGTGAGTCCTTTGGTCATAGGTGGTCCCAATCTTAAGTCCCAGAGAGGTAGTGAGACCACTTCTTCTTCTATGGTATTAGCCTGTGGGTTATAGTTGTAGTTTCCTTATATGGTAGCTAGTCCTACCATGTCTCCTATCTTTGGTAGAACCACTTTTTGTTCTTCTTCCTCTGTATCATCTTCTACTAAAGTTCAAAGGAATCTAGTAAGTAGTGACGAAGTCACTATTGAAGGCTTTGATAAATGCATAGATGATTTCAAACTCACAGAGATCCATAAAGACCATGTGTATAAAACCCCTAGATTGAACCTCTTCAAGTCTGATTACATAATCAGAACTGAAGAAAGGGATATTCAATTAAGCAAAGCTAAAGATGAGATCCAACTTCTTTCCTCTAATTCTCTTGAAAAACATAAAGCTCAAGGTTTTAGGTATATCCATATAGGACTTGTCCAAGTTGGTATAAAGCCCCTAAACAGAGAATGTTTAAACACCTCTATCCTTAATGCTCTTAGAGACAAAAGGTTTAGAAGGTTTGAAGACTCTCCATTAGGAATCATAAAGTCTAGTCTTTGTAAAGGACCTATATAGTTTGACTGTTATCCAAATTTATAGTTTCTTTAAAAGATGCAAATCTTTTAAATTCTTTGGTTTTACAGATCCAAACCTATAATTATACTATGGAGGATGGATCAATTCCAATTGCATTAAATTTTAAAATTTATTATAAAGCCATGATGTCTACTTTTACTATAAAGAGTAGATTTCATAGTAAAAGAGGAGAAACTCTAGTTCTCTAAACTGATATAACTAAAGCAAATGTGGTTATCCCTAAACCTATTTAATGGAACCAGATAACACTTCCTCAAGAATGGATCCTTGAAAGTGCCATAGAACCAACACCCACAAACTCATAAAAGTCTGCTCCAAACAAATAGATAAAGCAAATAACCCAGTTCCAAAATGGAAGAGTAAAAATAAGCTTTGACAGAGCATCTTCTAGTTCTAGATTTTTTGATGCTTCATCATCAGAATCTTTAGATCTGGGAAGATTATCGCAGATACCCTCTATTATTGACCTTCCATATAAAGAACAACCGCACCATAACCCCGATCTTCCAAGAGTTATCAACCTCCCATATACAGATCAAGCTGATCTCCATGCAAACCTACCGCCAATTATAAATCTACCTTATAACTCCTTAGCCAGGTACTCTACATTTGATCTATCTTCTGCTTTACTCAGAGACATAAATCATAGTACCAATATAGCCAGGCTAATATATACTGAGCCTCAAATAGAAATAAAGTCTCCTTCACCTCTAGCTTTTCCGACAACTTCAGCCATAACAGAAATATAGCCCATGAGCTGAATGTCATAGAAAAAGAGTTTACTCTTGATAAAGCATTCTTGCATAAAGATTTTTATGCATCTCATAATAAAGAAAAAAGAATTTGTTTTTTCAAATAATTTCTTGATCAAAGAAAAGATATGTAAAACCAGTTTTATGATTACATGTAAGAAAATAAAGTTAATATATTGTTTTTTGATTGATTTGAAATTTATGCATTAGAAAACAATATTTCTTATCCCTTTAAAGTTTTAAACCCTGTTACTATCAGAAAGAAAGTAACAGTTTGGGAAACAACAAATGGTCAAAATATAGAGTCTGAACATCCTCCTCTTAGGTTGCTTAAGCTCCCTGTAGGAGAAGAGACCATAGATGCTTGTCCTTACAAGAAGCCTCAGGATAGTGATTCCCAAAACCTAAGGAATATAGTTGTCCAGAACAACTTTACTAATGCTCATCTCAATAGCATAGGTAAACAACTTTCCAGGATAGAGGGTCTACCCCAACAGAACCTTGTAGAACCCTCAGGATTAGCTGATAAAAAGTTAAAGAACCCCATGTTCAAGCCTTACTAGATCTCTAACAGTGCCCAACAGGAAATGAAATCCAACAGGTCAGATTTCTTTGAAGTGGTTAGAGAATAACTTAGCCGATTAGGCCCATCATCCTCTAACCCTTTAGTACCTAACACTTCATAGTCTGTTAATAAGAATGTAGGTGTTCTTGATAAAGTTATAGATTCGCAATCAGAAGATAGCAAATTTCAGGAATAGTCTCCAGAAAATTGCTAAACTTCATTAGACCAATAGTTGACCTTTTCATTCAGGATATATTAAAGCCAAATATCCAAAACTTGAGATAGGTGATCATCCTAGTATCCTTGTCTAGCCAAAATTTAGTGCCAGTTCTATTTACGAATGGAACATTGATGGGATGACAGAATACCAAATTTTGAACTCCCTTCAGCAAATGACTATAGCCTCTAATGCCTATAAAACCCAAATAAGAACCTCTGATAAGTCAGTAGCTGAACTTATCATTATAGGATTCTTCGGACAGCTGAAAGAATGGTGGGATTATCATCTCATAATCCAACAGCAAACAAATATTCTATATGCTATCCAAAAAGATGAATAAGTTCTACCCATCTTAGACCCCTTAGGAAACATCATCCAATATGCTGTGTCAACCTTGATTCTAACCATAGTATTACACTTCATAGGTGATTCCTCCCATCTTTAAGATAAAAATGCTGATCTTCTGTTCAACCTCAGATGCAAAAATCTTAGTGACTTCTAGTGGTATAGATCAACCTTCCTGACTAGGGTTATGCTTAGGGAAGACTCTAAATAGCCTTTTTGGAAAGAAAAATTCCTAGCAGGCCGTCCAACCCTTCTAGGAGAAAGAGTTAGAAATACCATTAGACAAGCTTTTGGCACTTATATCATTCCTTATGATTAGCTTACCTATGGTGAATTGATCAGCACTACCCAGAAAGAAGGTTTAAAAATCTGTCAGGACTTAAAATTCCAAAAACATTTATAGTGGGAGTTAAAGAAGTCCAAGAAAGAACTAGGTTCTTTTGATAAGCAGTTTGACTATAGTTATAGGAAAAACCAAGCCTGTAAAGGAGATTGTAGTAAAAAGTATAGTAAGAAGTCTTCATCCAAGAAATTTTCTAAATCCAGAAAATTTTGAAAAGATAAAGTCTCTAGCTCTAAGAAAAGCAGTCTAAAAGATGTCACTTACTGTAAGTGTGGCAAGAAAGGACATATTTTAAAATATTGTAAAGTCTCCAAAAAGCTTCAGGAACTCGACTTAGAGGATGAAACCTTAACCAAGCTTTTAGCCTTGCTCTTAGAAACTTCTGAGTCTGAAACCACTTCCTCAGGAGTAGGTTATCCTCAAATAGATGAGATAGCAACCACCTCCTCCTCTGAACTTGAGTCAGAGTCTAGTTCTGAAAGAAAGCATATAAACATGCTCACTAAAGAACAGACCCTAATTCTAGATGTTATTCAACATATCAATGACCTTGATGTGCAGAAAAAATATCTAGAACTGCTTAGGCAATCTCTTGAAAAAGAGCTTGAACTACCAAAGACTGAGTTACCTTCCACTAGTGCCAATATGTATGATCTTATCGCTATCCTTAATAGGAAAAAGCTAGGTAAGAAACCCTTAGGTGATATCCAGGTTCTCCAGTCTGAAATAAAGACCATAAAGTCTAAAATGAAGTAGCTTAAAGAGAAATAACATAAGGATTCTAATTTAATTTAGTTCCTTGTTACCAGACTAGCTCAGGAATCAAGTGATAGTGATGACACTAAGAGTTTAGAGCCTCAATCCTTGGCTTGTATAGAAAAGCTTCTCATTGATTTCCTTTGTGCTTTGAGTTAGATCACCTCTAAGAAATACATTGCTAAAGTCTCTCTTGTTTTTGTTAAAGATTTTTAATTCAATACTGTTGCCCTGTTTGATACAACCATAAACTTGAGTTGCATAAAGACCAGCATTGTTGCAAAACATTTTCAAGAAACTACCCGTGAAAAACTCTCTTCTGCAAATAGTTCAAAAATGCATATAAATGGAAAAGCATAAGTCAGTATTTTAAACAATGGGTTTTTACTGAAAACATCTTTTCTTTTAGTCTCTGATATCAGTTATTCAGTAATCTTAGGGACACCTTTAATTAATTTGATAACTCCTGATATGGTTACTCATAACTCAATAGACTATAAAGATAATAAATTTTTATTTCTTTTCCATTTTTTGAGAAGTTGAAAACCCGACAACTAAATTTTGTTAAAGCACATTCTATTTACAAAAATCAGATTAATCTTCTGATTAGAAGTAACGAGAATGATTTATTTCTTTTAAAGCAAAATGTTCATTTTCAAAGAATTGAACAACAACTAAATTCTAAAGCTTTACAAGAAAAGATTTTTGAATTTCAGAAAATTATCATTGATAAAGTTTGTTCTAATTTACCAAATGCTTTTTAGAGAAGGAAACAACGTATTGTTGATTTACCTTATGAGTTCAGATTTAATGAGAAAAATATTCCTATAAAGCTAGAACAATTCAGATGAATGTTTAATTGGAACAACATTATAGAAAAGAGATCCAGGACTTTAAGTCCAAAGGATTAATCTCTAAATCCAGGTCTCTTTGGAGCTGTGCAGCTTTCTATGTTAATAAAGTTTCAAAACAAGAAAGAGGCACACCTAGGCTTGTAATTAATTACAAACCTTTGAATAAAGCTCTAAAGTGGATAAGGTATCCTATCCCAAAAAAAAAAATCTTTTACGAAAGCTTCATTCTGCATTTGTATTTTCAAAATTTGACATGAAATTAGGATTTTGGCAAAGACAGATAGCTAAAGAACATCGTTACAAAATTGTTTTTACAGTCCCCTTTGGACAGTATGAGTGGAATGTAATGCCATTCGGTTTGAAAAATGCACCATAAGAATTTCAAAGAATAATGAATGATATTTTCATTCCTTATTCCTAATTCTGCATTATTTACATTGACGATGTGCTTATCTTTTCAAACTCTGTTTAACAGCATTACAATCATTTAAAGACTTTTCTTTATGTTGTTAAAGCTTCTGGTCTTGTTGTCTCTACTAAGAAAATCTCCCTTTTCCAAACCAAAGTCAAATTCTTAGGATACTATATCTGCTGTGGAATAATTGTTCCCATAGATAGATCCTTAGAGTTTGCAACAAGTTCCTTGATAAAACCTAGCTGCAAAGGTTTTTAGGTAGTCTAAATTATATTTTAGACTTTTTTCCTAACATCAGTAGGATTGCTAAACCTCTACGTGATAGGTTAAAGAAAAACCTTGTTTCCTAGATAGACGAACATACTCGAGTTGTCCAACAAATAAAGAAGCATATAGTTGAAATCCCATGTCTTCATCTAGCAGATCCCAATCTCCCTAAAGTTGTAGAGACAGATGCTAGTGACCTAGGATATGGCGGTATTTTAAAGCAAGTTCAAAATGGGCATGAAGTAGTAGTAAAGTACACTTCATGTCACTGGAATGATACATAAAAGAACTACTCTACCATCAAAAAAGAAATTTTATCCATTGTTCTCTGTATCACAAAGTTTCAATCTGATTTATTCAATCAAAAGTTTTTACTTCTAATTGATTGTAAATCTGCTAAAGAAATTCTTCAAAAAGATGTTCAAAATATTGCATCAAAATAGATTTTTGCCAGATGGCAAGCTATTTTGAGTATCTTTTATTTTAATATAAAATTTATTAAAGGAAATGAAAATTCTTGGCTAGATTTTCTGACCAGAGATTTTTTATAAAACAGATAAAGATGGTTTGACAAAAGAAAGATAAAGAGAAAATTGATTCAGATAAAGTTGATAAAGTTGTCCCAGTTAAAGTTTCCCCTCCTCCTCTTTCTGCTGAAAAACCAATAAAGTCGTGGTATGACAGTGTCAGCCAAGAACAAAGTAAAGATGACTCCACTAAAGCACTTGAGATTCAACAATGGATATATATATATGCTATTGTTTCACATTAGTTTCATCCTTTTTTGGATACTAGATTTCCATGGTTGCAACCAGAAATGATGTAATTTCCCCATCTCTTCAATTCTTGTTGGGTTAAATGTTTTCATGTTGAGGAAAAATTGTTCAATATATTTTTCACCCTTGTGCATGTCTTATGGGCCTAATGGCCATAACTATGTTTTTAGTAGTTGAATCCGTGCTCGCCAAATGCACCCATTCAATTTCAATTCGTGGACTATTTTGTTTTTACCAAACTGTTGTCTTTTTTTTTATTTTATTTCATATGTTTATTGCGTTACTATTTTTGAGTTTTTTTTTATATTTGGTAGAATGCATTCATTAGTATAGGAGTTTTCCAAATGGGTTGAACAAGCCCTTGGATCATACAAGTGTTATGCATCTTTTCTCCATTACAAAGTACCTTAGGCTTACTATCAATTTGCATGAAATGTATGTGTTATTAAAAATAACATTTTGCCTTTTTGTTTTTAAAGGTCATCAAGAGTAAATTGACCTTAACATTCAATGTTTCTTGCTGATGCAAGGACCTTTGTTCATCAATGAATAAAGCAGCTGAGTTTCACTTTAGATATGGATATGAAATGCTAGTTGATGTTTTGCCTAAATAGTAAAATTTTTTTGTCATATGGCATGACAATTATGTGATTACTTTATATTATGAACTTAAAATTAAATTTATTATGATTTGAGCTACAAATTTATTACATACATTTTCCAAATAAGTTTTTCTTTTTTTGTTGAGGCTGACCTTAAAGTTATGTGTTTGTGCCTTCTTCTCTCCCCTGTTTCTATGCATAAAATGTTATGTATCCTGATATTTTTCAATCCATATAGACATTTGATTTGTAAATTGAATTACCTGGGTGATTGAAATCTTGAGCATAAAATCAAATAAATGGATTTATCATTTTTAAATAAACTATTGGGGTAGGAGAAAATAGAAGAATTAATATGATGATGTAAGTTGTTAGTGTTGCTTAATGAGTTGATGTTGACATTTATCCATTATATTGTATTATCGTTGCTTTGAATTTGAAATGTCTCTTGAGTTGATGATCACATTTGCCCTTTATTTTTTTCCAATTGATTATTTTGTTGTAGTTGCTATTTCTGAGAGTAATTTAGTGAGAATCTAGAAAATTGAATAGAGACCCACAAGTAGTCTCTAGGTTATTTGTTTGATGGTTGGTTGTTGTTTGCTATGTTCTTATGTTGTCCACCTAAATTTTGCAGTTATTTCTAGGATTGTTTTTAATGGAATAAGAGTAATTTTTGAAAAGAACTAAAGGTCAAATTGCCACCTGAACTTGAAGCGAATGGTCAAATAAGTTGAATTTTAACTTTTTCGATAATTTAGGACAAAACTTCTATTTTTAAGGTCAATTTACTCTAATTTCATTCATGATGTGCATGTAGAATCCACCCCCCCTTATAAATAAACTAAAATAATAAAAATTTATTTATTATCATTTTCTTTTTCAATTTTATTATTTTATAATTATTATCAAAACCCTACCTAAATAAATCAAAATCATTCCTTTCAATTTCCATTACCAACTTCATCGAAATCCACCATGGCCGCCATCCCCATGGACATGAATTCTATCTTTCCTCTTCAAATCATACCCAACAAATTATAATTTTTCCTTTCTATAACCATACCCAACAAATTTCCGGTACAAAATCAATCCACTCAAACCAGGCGAATACTCCTCACCCAACACTGTCCTTGCCTTCCCTGTTCAAACCAAGTCACAGGCCTGTCGCTTGGATCTCTAAGCAGAGCTATTTAGCAGAGTCAACTGTGCCTGCAGTCGAGATCTAGACTGCAACTGTTGCTGCCCTATGCTAGCAGTTTGGCTCATTGCAGTTCACGCTCGCTATGCCCTCTAGGTCTCCACCTCAACTCCTGCATCTACGAAACTGGACCTACCCATGATGTTGGATGACTCTAAAAAATGCATGGGTTCTCTACAAAATTGATATGGATGTGACCAAGCTTGAAGATGGTAGTGGCATTTCCAGAGATAAAGCTAAGGATGGTCTTAATGGAGAGGACAACAAGAAAACCAAAGTTAAAGCTAAGGATCCATTAAGCATGCCACAAGGCCCAATTACAAGGTCAAGGTCCAAGAAGCTACAAGAAGCCTTAATTGGCTATATGCAAGATTGGGCTAGTCAAGGAAGTTTAATTGATTATGCTAGGTTTG
>CATIWM010363657.1:0-10558 GCA_949671775.1 Mallotus repandus
TTTGACCTTGTCTTTTCTCTACTTCTTTTTCAGCAAATGGAGCTATCCTTATGTGAGGATGAACGTCTAATTGCTCTTCACAAGAAAGCTTCCTCTTTTTAGGCGTGGATTGCATAGCTGAAAAAGGAACCTGCTCGCCTAAAGGAGTAATATGCTAAGGAGATTGAGGGTATGACCTTAGCAAACCAGAATCACATTTCCATATTAAAGTCGTAGGTCGATGCATTAGAAGGGCATAACTGTGTGCTGATAGAGAAAAATCAAGACTCAAGTCTTGATTTGGATGAAGTCAAAGGGGGAATCGTTTGAACACTCTCTCTAGGAGTCCAAGACGGCATTGGCTGATTTGGAGGCTAACTTTGATAGAATTGTGTGAGAATCTAGGGCCTTGTATGCAGATGCAAACGGGTAATTTGCTGAGGAGCTGGAGAAGCTCTTCCCACAGGTAGATCGTTAATGGATTCCTGGCTTGGAGCCATATTGACTTCCCTTCCCTTTTTATACACATTTGTAGTAGGCTTTTCTTCATATAGTATGACGAGTAAGAATAATTATATTTTGAAATTTCTGACTCCACAAGGGTGGAGGTGTAAGGATATCATTTCACTTCTTATTTTGGCATGTGAATTGTTGTCTTTGAACATTGTTTGGCATCTGAATAGCCATTGTTGTTTTAGTATTTTTGTACTTATTTGTATTGGTGCTCGATTTTATGATACGTCATTAGGATTCGTACATGCGATATATTATTCTTGTAGATGTATTATTTGCTTGATTTGTCAATTCGATTTGAATGTGATTTGCGACTTATTTTTAGGGGATGATGCGTCGACTAGATTTTAGAATGACTATTCATGTATTTTTTGTGGTTTGCATTTGCTAGCTTCACTTGGATTTATTGCACCAAGGGGTTGAATATGATACGTTGTTAGATTATGTGCCGAGGTCCTATTAGCAGGTTCCTCTTAGGTAATTTACTATTTTGAGGCATCCCATATGGGGGTTCCTTTTATTTTTGGAACATATCTATATAGAAAACTCCTATCGGGTTGTGCGTTCTTCTGAGGGGTTCATTTTTCAGAAGAACTCCTCTCCGGTGATGTATTGCCCTGAGGGGTTCGTTTATAAGGAACTCCTCTCGAGTGATGCATTGCTCTGAGGGGTCTGTTTATAAGGTACTCTTCTCAAGCGATGCGTCGTCCTGAGAGGTCCTTTTATCGGGAACTCCTCTCAAGTGATGCACCGTCTTGAGGGGTCCGTCTAGTTTCAGTGAACTCATAAATGCAATAAATGGTGTTATGCCTTTTTTTCATTGAGATAGTTGCTTACAAATATAAAGGATAAAAGAGACATAAAACATAATAAAAAAGGATAACCGTAGCTTTGCTACCTCACTGATGGTATTTCTTCAAGTTAGAGCATTCTAGGTTCTGGGTAGGCATTTGCCATTGGTTTCGTTCAGCTTATAAGTGGCTTGTTCCAAGGCTTTAGCTACTTTGTATGGTCCTTGCCAGTTAGGTTCCATCTTCGCCACTCTTGCGTTTCCTTTAATGATATCTGCTCTGATCAGTACCAGGTCTCCTTGGAGGAAACATCTTTCTTTAACTCTTCTATTATGGAAACGGCCCATCCTCTGCTTACAGGCTGCTATTTTAACTTCTGCTACCTCCCTTGTCTCTTCTAGCAAGTCAAGATTCATGCGAAGGGCTCCATGATTGCTCTCTTCATTGTATGCAACCACTCGATAACTGGGAATGCCAATTTTTGTTGGGACTACTGCCTCTATGCCGTACTCCAATTTAAAAGGGGTTTCACCTGTGCTTTCCCTTGGCATTATGTGATAAGACTACAAGACACTATATAGTTCCTTAGCCCATTCTCCCTTAGCCTGGTCCAATCTTTTCTTAATGCCTTGTGGCAGTGTTCAGTTCGTCACTTTCGTCATCCCATTTGCTGGGGGAAACGCTACCAAGGTGAAGTGTAGGTTAATGTGGAGGCTTAGGTAGAACTCTTTGAACTCTTTACAGTCAAGCTATTTCTCGTTGTCCGTCACCAGCCTCTTAGGTATCCTAAATTTGCACACTACATTCTTCCAAAAGAAGCTTTTTGTCTTTGCTTGGGTGATCAATGTAACATGTTCTGCCTCCACTCATTTAGTAAAGTGATATATGGCGACAATCAAGAACTTCTTTTGCCCTTTTTACAGAGGAAATAGACCAAGGATATCCATCCCCCATTGTGCGAATGGCCAGGCTACACCCAATAGTTGTTGTTGTGCTGGTGGTAGGTGATTATACTTTCCGTGATACTGATAATTTTCATATTTTGCTTCTAACTCCTTGGCGTCTGCCTCTATGGTTGGCCAGTAATAGCTTGTAGTAATGCTTTTCGAACTACCATACCCACTGTTTCACGCGCTCCTCCAATCCCCTCATGGATTTCCCTAAGCATATACTCTCCTTCCTCCTTTGTGATGCACCTCAACTAGGGGTGTGTTACCGATCTTTTATAAAGGATATCCTCATCAATAGCATATGCTGATGCATTCTTTGCACTTTTTTGGCCTCTACTTCATCCACCAGGAGCACACTTGAATCCAACCATTCAATAATGGGCTTCATTTAGCAAGTTGCTTTGAAGATTAACATATTCTAGTTGGCTTCCAAGGTTGGCTCTGTCAGTTCCTTAAAGAATACCCCCCTTAGTAAGTTGTACCCTTCGTATGCCATTTTGGAAAGCGTATCTGCTTCTTGGTTAGACTCACTGGGGATTTGCTCGAGTACTAGATCTATCCTTGCCTCCTTCAGTTGCTCTACTACCCCCGTTGCTACTGTCAAATATTTGAGCATATCCCCATCTTTTATTGTGAATCAGCGTTCCATTTGGGTAATCATAAGTTGGGAATCACTATAAACAATCAATGCTTATGGCTTGATTTCTTTAGCTAGATTTAAACTAGCTATCATGGTTTCATATTTCACTACATTATTGGAGGCTTTGAATTATATCTTAAGGGCATACTCCAACTTGATTCCCCATATTCTTCTAAAGCTCTTTCTTGTGCTGCCGGTTTAACCATTCTTCTATCTTTTTCTCTTTCTCTTTGCGGTTCTTTTTGCAAGTCTTTTCGATCTCTATGTTTATTTTCTCTAGTTCAAGACATTTTGATCTTGTTTGCATAAACAAGAGTCAAGAACTTGAAAAGAAAAAGTAAAAAAAATTAAACAAAATAAAATAAAAATGTTAGTCTAGCGGAAATAAAAAGTGCGCTAATATTGGTATTGTCGATCTCCCCGGCAACAATACTAAAAACTTGTTAAGAAAATTAATGCAAGTGCACGATTCGCAACAAGTAGTAAAAAGTGAGTATGAGTATTGTTCCCACGAGGAGATTAAATTACATGATTTTTTCACAGTTCAATTCATTAATTCAGTTAAGGGTAAATCACTCAAATTACCTAGAGTCTCTTTCAAGTTCATCTAAGAATACCAAAGTTAATTACAACCTATTTTCATGGTAACATCAATTAGCTAGAGTTCATTAAGTTCTTTAGCAATTTATTGCTTCTTGAAGGATTCTTCTACTTTCGTGATCGAGGTTCCTAAGTTTTACAAGTCTATGGGCTGATAAATCATGCAATTTTTGTTGTCTCTAATCTATCCACAAACATGCAAACAACTGGGCCCTTAATTAAATACAAGACATTAAGCACAACTCATAAAATTGACTGAAAATTAATTCATTGAAAGAAAATAAGAATCCAAACAATTAATAGACTAGCTATGCAAATCCGAACCCTAAAAAGAGTTTAGTCGTGCATAATTATGGTGATACACAAAAACATAATTAAAGGAATTAAGGAAGAAGAAGAAATAATGATTTTAAATTCTTGAATCTTGCACAAAATCTTCTTTAATCTCCTTGAATGTGTCTTTAAAACTGTTTCTTTAAATGATTAGGAGTGATAGGGAATGAATAAAAACACCTTTTAACCCCCCTATCTATTGCAAATTCAAAGGAAAACTGTTTTGACTTGAATTCTTGAGTTTCCTCCAAAAAGGAAACTTTCTCCTGCTTGACATGGCTTAACCACGACTTAAGCATGGCCATGTCACGTCCTTCACTTTACGACACGGCTTAAGCATGGCCATGTGCCATCCCATGCCGAATTTTCACATTTTCTTCAATTTAGACAAAAGCGACCACGACTTGAAGCACGATCGTGAGCTTCTTATGTGTCATAATCTTCAGAGACCCGAAGGGGACATGACTTCAAGCATGATCGTGTGTAATGTCATGCCTCTTGAATGCTCTGCCATTTGTGATTAGGGCACAAACACTTCCATGTGAGGTCTCGACATAGCTTTCCTTGATCAACTGGGCTACTTTTGATCTTTCCTACATAATAGGAAAAATCCTTATTAAAATCAAATAAAAACTCTTAAATAAACAAAAAACAAATAAGGAACTAACAAGAAGGTTCAACTTAACAAATGTCTAAGTAAACCTAAATTCTCCCCAATTATTATTAACTATTATTCAAAATTCATTAAAATTCAACTCTAGAATAGTGTAAAATTACAGTCAACACATTGGTTTGGGGAAGCGCTACCGAGGTGAAGTGTAGGTTAATGTGGAGGCCTTGGCAAAAATCTTTGAACTCTTTACAGTCAAACTATTTCCTGTTGTCCGTTACTAGACTCTTAGGTATCCCAAATTTGCACACTATATTCTTCCAGAAGAAGCTTCTTATCTTTGCTTAGGTGATCGACGCAATTGGTTCTGCCTCCACCCATTTAGTAAAGTGATCTATGGAGACAATTAAGAACTTCTTTTTCCCTTTTGCTAGAGGAAACTGACTAAGGATATCCATCCCCTACTATGCAAATGGCCAGGCTACACCCAATGGTTGTTACTGTACTGGTGGTAAGTGATTATACTTTTCGTGATACTGACATTTTTTACATTTTGCCACCAGTTCCTTGGCATTTGCCTACATGGTTGGCTAATAATATCCTTGCAGTAATGCTTTTTGAACTACCATACCCGTTGTTTCGTGGGCTCCTCCAATCCCCTCATGGATTTCCCTGAGCACATACTCTCCTTCCTCCTTCGTGATGCACCTCAACCAAGGATGTGTTGCCGATCTTTTATAAAGGATATCCTCATCAATAGCATATGTAATTCTCTACACTTTTTTGGCCTTTACTTCATCCACTGGGAGCACATTTGAATCCAACCATTCAACAATGGGCTTCATCCAGCAAGTTGCTTCGATGATTAACATATTATGGCTGGCTTCCAAGGTTGGTTTTGTCAGTTCCTCAAGAAGTACCCCCCCTTGGTAAGCCGTACCCTTTATATGCCATTTTGGAAAGCACATTTGCTTCTTGGTTAGACTCCCTAGGGATTTTCTCGAGCACTAGATTTGTCCCTACCTCCTTCAGTTGCTTTCCTACCCCATCACTACTGTCAAATATTTAAGCGTATCCCCATCTTTTTCCTGAGAATTGGCCCTCTATCTAGTTAATCATAAGTTAGGAATCACTACAAACAATCAACACTTCTGGCATGATATCTTTAGCTAGATTCAAACTAGCTATCATGGCTTCATATTTTGCTACATTATTGGAGGCTTTGAACCGTATCTTATAGGCATACTCCAACTTGATTCCCCTTGGCCCTTTGAGTACTACTCCTGCCCTAGCACCCATTGTACCAGCAGCCCCATCTACATACAATAACCAAGGGGAAGACTTTAGTGCAGCGGGTTTGCCGTGTTCCTCTTTGCATTCAGCTACAAAATTAGCCAAGACTTGAGCTTTTAAAGATTTTTTAGGTTCGTACTTGACTCCATATCCCCCAATCATTGTTGCCCATTATACAATCCTCCCATATGTCTTGGCTTTTTACAATATTTTTCATAACAACTGGTCTGTTCTCACTATTATCTAATGTGCTTCAAAATATTGCCTCAAACATCTTGCTGATATCACCAGCGCGAATGCCATCTTTTCAATCCTAGGGCATCTGGTTTTGTACCTTTCAATGTTTTGCTAACATAGTACCCAGAAAATTGCTCTTCTCCTTCTTCCCTTACTAGCACTGAGGCTACTATTTCATTTTACACCACCAAGTAAAGGTATAGGGGTTCACCCTGTTTTGGCCTGCTGAGTAGTGGAGGGGAGTTGAGGAAAGAATTTAACTCCTCAAAGGCTTTTTGGCATTAATCCATTCGCTTAAAATTCTTCAAGCATTTGAGCACTTAGAAGAATAGCAGACATCTCTTAGCTGAATAAGAAATGGAGTGTCCTAGGGTTGTGATATGGTTGTTCAGCCTCTACACTTCCTTTATGGAATGCGGGGGTTTTATCTCCATTACTGCTTGTATCTTCTCTGGATTCACCTCGATTCCCCTCTGTGAGATCATGAACCTAAGGAACTTCCTTGCTTTCGCCTCGAAAATGCATTTTTCCAGATTGAGCTTCATGCCAAATTTATCCAACACCCCCAATGCTTCTTTTAAATCCCTAGCATGGTCGCTTCCTTTTTTACTTTTCATAATCATATCATCGACGTACACCTCCACCATTTTCCCAATCTATTCTTTGAACATTCAGTTCACCAATCTTTGATAAGTGGCCCCCGCATTCTTCAAACTGAACAGCATGGCCTTATAGCAGAATGTCCCTCTATTTGTGATGAAAGAGGTTTTCTCTTCGTCCCACCTGTCCATCCTGATATGATGATATCTGGCATACGCATCCATGAAGCTATATATCTTATATCCCACTGTAAAATCTATAAGCTGATCAATGCTGAGAAGTGGATAATTATCTTTTAGGAAAACCCTGTTGAGATAAGTAAAATCAACACACATCCTCTATTTTTCACTAGACTTCTTTACTAACAAAACATTAGAAAGCCAATAAAGGTAATATACTTCCTTGATTAAACCCACCTTAAGAAGTTTGTCCACTTCATCAGAAATGGCTTCTTTTCTTCTGCTTTATTGGCTTCACTAACGGATCCATATTTATCTTGTGAGTCATGACTCAAGGATTAATCCCCTGGATATCCTCTGAGGACCATGCAAAGGAATTCTCCTTTTTTTAGAACTAGGAGCACGTCTTGACATACCGACTCTTTCATGTCCGCCCCCAACTTAACTTTCCTACCGCCAGACAATTCCTATTCGTGCATCTCTCCAGCTAGCTCTGGTCTGTCCTCCCCTTTCTCATACTCAAGGGTTTCCATAGGGAATGCCTCTACTGCTCCTCTTAAAGCCACCATGACGCATCCCGATAGGCCTTTTGATTTCCCCTTACACACAATTCTCCCCGAATGGTGGGGATTTTTGTGGTGAGATATCTTTTGCACGTGTAGGCTCTTGTGTTATAGAGGAAAGGCCTACCTAATATTACATTATAGGTAAAGGGGATATCTACGATCATAAACGTCATCAGGAATTCCTCATAATGCACCCCATCCTTTAACCGCACTGTTAATTTAGCAGAACCCTATACTGGCACTGACTTCCCTCTTAAACCTACCAACAGAGTAGAGACTCTCTTGAGGTTAGTAGCTGATCTGTTTAATGCATTAAACATGCTTAGGGTCATCAAGTTTACTGCACTTCCATCATCCATCAGCATCCGCCTTAAGAGGGTGTTCCTAATCCTGCCATCCACTGCTAACGCGTCTTTATGTGGTCCATATAGCCAGTCCAATCTCGAGGTGAGAAGGTGATGTGTTAATCAATCTTGAGAACTCCAAACACTGAATACACTCCCCTCCTCCTTTTTCTGTTGGATCTTTATTCTCTTGGCGAACCCCTAAGGATTAAATTTATTATAGCTAAAGGCTCATCCTGTTGCCTTTTCTGCTCTTCGTCTTTCCCCTTATCTCCATTTTCCCTTCTAGATTAGAATCTTTTATCTCCAGCTGGCCTATTGACGAACCTCTGCAAATGGCCAATACGAATTAGCCTTTGTATTTCATCCTTAAGCTGCACACATTCCTTCATATCATGACTCGTACCCTTGTGAAATTCGTAGTATCTATCCCTGTTTATAGGGGATTTGGAATCAATCTTCCTTGGCCAATTGACCCTTTCTCCTGACTGCTTGATCTACATCAAGATTCCCTTCCTTGAAGTGTTGAGAGGTGCATATTGATGTTGTGGGTAGGGGTTTGTTCGAAACATATGGCATTTAGGACTCTTGTCAACTCTCCTTTCATCCCCACCTATCCTCTGGGGCCCATACTCATACTCCTTTGTTACCCTTTGGTCATATGAACCCTCCTCCTTTTCTCGTCCTTCAAGGAGTGGAGCTGTGGGCTTATGTCTATCCGGTTTATTCCTATCTGCAATTATGGACTTTTTGAGCTATATATACTGTGAGGCTCTTACCATCAACTCAGGGAATGTCGATAGGGGAAGCAAGGTTAAAAAGTCATAGAGAGGTGTACAGGTCATTGCCATCACCAAAGCCTTGATAATAATAATGACATCTAGATCATCCACTTGAACAACTTCCTTATTGAACCTTTCCACAAAGTCCCTCAGCGACTCTGTTTCCTTTCGCAACAAATTCTGAAGATCCACTGAGACACATCTGAGGAGAGTGCATGTCATGAACTGAGCTGTAAAAGCTTGAGAAAGTTGAGAAAAGTTGGAGATAGACTCATTGTCTAACCCATGATACCACTCCTATGCCACACCTTTTAGAGTGGTGGGGAACACTTTGCAAAGAACCAAGTCTTTGGTGGACTACAAATGGATGGTGGTTCTATAAGTGTTGACATGACTAATTGGGTTTATAGATCCGTCGTAAGAACTCAAAAGTGGCATTTTAAATTTCTTAGGGAATGGATCATTTATGATTAAGTTCGAGAATGAGGAGGTATCCCTGAGACTAAAACCCTTGCCTTCTCCATTTGGCTTTATGCTCTTCATCACCTTTTGAATAGTTTGAAGGAGCTGCTCTTGATCCATGTAGGCTCCAATATTTGCCATGAAACTTGGGGGATCTTCTTCACTTGAGACCACTTTCTCCTGGCCCCTAGCTTTGAGTGTGCTTCGAGCCTGAGCTTCGGTCTCATCCTATTATAGGTCATTTATATATATAATTTTAGAAGCATTTTTATTGGTTTTATAATATATTTTTATAAGTTTATTTAATTGTTAACTGATTTTACTTGCATTTAGCATAATGTTATTGAATTACATACATTTGCATGCTTGCATGTTTACTTAATAATTAAGTGCATTATAGTATCTAATTAAATTATTCATTGCATTTTTGTGAACTGAAGCTAGTGCATGCCTGTGTCTAAAACCGTGTCTGGAAAATCTCTCTACATAATCGCATACACAAGCTAGCACACGCTTATGTGCTCATTAAGAATTCTGCACGATTCTCTACGCGCCCATGCAAGAAGGTGTGCACTGACATGATTAAAGCCAAGCCCGATGAAAAAGTTATACACACCCCACCACACGGCCATGTACCAGGACATGCATAAAAAGGAATAGTACATACCCTAGCACATGGCCAAGTGCTAGGCCATGCATACAAAATCTTTCCACACACCCACATACACACTCTCCTACACACCCTTTTACAGAGTGTGCTCAGGGTTTGTGCTACTGTGTATGCTCATGAAAATCTTCCTCTTTCATTCAAGATTACGGAATTAAAAAGTTTTAAAATTGGAAGATTATAGAATAAGAATATTATAGAATTGGAAGTTCTGGGGCTATGAAAGGAAGAGATGCTAACCCTAATTAATTCAGTCATCAATTCATTCATTCAATTCATCAATCAGAGATATTTTTTAGTAGAGAAGAAGCAGAGATTCAAGTCGGCCACATTTAGCAGAATTGTTCTCATGCTTAGATTTTCTTTGATTATGATTATTTCTATCATGTGTAACTAATTTACTTAGGGTTTGGATTCGTGAAGCTAGACAACTGCTCGCTTGGATTTTTATGTTTTAATTCAATAAGTTAATATTCAGTCAATTTTACAGGTTGCTTTTATATGTTCTTGTATTTGCTTTTAGGCCTAATTAAATACATGTTTATGGATAGATTAGAGACAATGAAAGTTGCATGATCTATTAGCTCAGAGACTTGTGCAACTTAGGAACCTTGATCACGAAAGTAGATGAATCCTTCGGGGAGTATTAAATTGCTAAGGAACTTAATAAGTCTTAATTAATTAACTTCACTATGAAACTAGACGGTAATTAGTTTTGGCATGCTTGAATGATATCGAAAGAGACTTTAAGTAATTTGAGTAATTTACCCTTGATTGTATTAACAAGTTGAATTAAGATAAAATCCTATAATTCGAGTAAGTGTCTAGTGAAGCAAATCCAGGCTCTATCTTTTGATTATTGAATTTTTAAAAAGAATCTTTTAGTTTTAGAATTTATTTTGTTAGTTAATATATTTTTCTGTTTTGACTAATCTATTTTGTTAGCTTGTGGAAATAAAATTAAGGCTGGTACTTGGTATCAATCTCCTCGTGGGAACGATACTCGATACTC
>CATIWM010363738.1:0-20228 GCA_949671775.1 Mallotus repandus
CGATCAGAATTATGGATTTTCGACCGGAAATATATTCTTTCGATTTTTTTAACATTTAATTACAAAAAGACCCCTGAAGAAAAAGAGACTTTTCAATTGAGTCCATACAAAAAGACCCCTGAAGAAAAAGAGACTTTTCAATTTAGTTCATAAAAAATGCAATCAAACCTTGGGATCTGAAATTCAAATACTAGAGACCTATTTGCAACAAATTTTCATCATCAGAGTCCTCTTTCGCATCCATACTCTAGTCATCCCGAAATTGGGTGCTTACAAATGGTATTACACAACAAAGTGCCTATCCCAAAACACCTTAGCAAAATGGGTGCGCTGAGCGCAAACATCGCCATATTATGAAAACAGCATTAGCCTTGTTACAACATTCACATGTTCTAAATAAATATTGGAATTATGCATTTGACACTGCTGTATTTATTATAAATCGGCTTCCCACTGTGAAGTTGCATAAAAATAATCCTTTCAAGACTTTATTCAAAACAGATCCAGATTATTTACACATGCACACTTTTAGTTGTCTTTATTACCCCTGGCTTCATCCATATGCAGACAACAAGCTTTCTCCTCACTCTAAAAAATGCGTATTCATGGGATATAACAAAATTCATAAAGGTATTATTTATCTTAATTTACAATCTCATAAATCTATTATCTCACGCCATGTTCTTTTTTATGACTAGCCAAGCTAGCAGACAGTGATAAGGACTCTACATCAGATATCTCACCTTCCACAATTTTCCTACCCTCTCTTTACCAATCCCATGATGGCTCAACTACCCAATAAAACCAAACTCTATCACCACTCATATTACCTCATCTTACTGAATCACCTTAACTAACAACTTCTCCACCACCTAACTTATCCATACCTCAATAATTATCGATATCTTCTCCTACAACCTCACCCAGATTACCATTGGTAGTTGATCTCACTTAAGACCACCAACCAAAACCTAACCCTTCACGCTAGTACCATAAGGTTACAAGATCACAAACAGGCTCATTAAAACCAAAAACCTACCTTTCATCTACTTCACTTGAAACTGAACCAATATGTTACACTCAAGCTGTCCGAAGTCTTCAATGGCATTAAGTCATAAAAACAGAATATGAAGCCATGCTATAAAATCCAACTTAGGAGCTTGTCCCTCCTTCTTTAGCTCAAAATCTTGTTAGCTTTAAATGGGTATTTAGAATTAAAAGAAAACCTGACGGTTCAATTGAATGCTACAAGGCTCGATTGGTAGCCAAAGGCTATTACTAAAGACCTGGAGTTGATTTCACAGAGACCTTCAGCCCGGTGGTTAAACCTTCCACCATTCGATTAATTTTGTCTATGGCTATATCATTCAAATGGGAGGTTTGCCAACTAGATGTATCTAACGCTTTTCTCCATAGAGCATTGGATGAAACTTTCTTCATGTCTCAACCCCAAGGATTCATCCAGCCTCTCTTCTCGAATCATGTATGTAAGTTGAAAAAATCCATATGTAGCTTAAAGCAAGCCCCAAGATAGTGGTTCAAATGTCTTACTACATCTCTACTCAGTTTGGGATTTCAAAGTTCCAAAATAGATAGTTCTCTATACTATTATCACCAGGGCAATGATCATCTATACTGTCTCATTTACATAGATGATATGATTCTCACCGACAACAGCCCAAAGCTCCTTTATATAATTATTCAATCCATGCAAAATAGCTTTGCCATCAAAGATCTAGGCCGCCTAAGCTATTTCCTGGCCATCAAAGCAAAGTGGTGTTCTTCCGGATTGATGCTTACTTAGAAGAAGTATATACAGGAACTGCTCGCAAAATAAAAAATGCAAGATGCCAACATTGTCTCAACACCGGTGTCTCCATAATATCACCTTGTGTCTTCGGGTACCTCCTTCTCTGATCCAACATTATATTAGAGCATAGTTGGCGGCTTACATTATGTATGTATCACTCGGCTTAACATATGTTATTCGGTTAATAAGGTCTCCCCGTTTATGCATTCACCAACAAATGAACATTAGTTAGCAAAAAAAGGATATTGCGTTACTTGAAGGCCACAAACACTTATGGACTATTTCTTCATCCTTCCTTTAATTTTTAAATATCTGCTTATAGTGATGTAAATTGGGGAGGCGATTTGGAAGATAGGAAATCCACAACTAGTTACACCATTTATATCGGGCAGAATCTTATTTGTTGAGGTACCCACAAGCAGCGCACATTTGCACGTTCTTTAACTGACTCAGACTATCGGGCATTGGCTCACACTACCAACAAACTTCATTGGCTCTGCTCCCTACTTCACGAAGTTCACTTACCAATCTCCAAACCTATTATGTGGTGTGATAACCTCAGCGCCACATATTTGACGTCAACTCCAATCTTTAATTCATGTTCTAAACACTTGGAGATTGATTTTCTCTTTGTAAGAGACAAGGTTACCAATAATAAGCTTCAAGTTTCTTGTATCAACTCCAATTATCAGATTATCGATGTGCTAACCAAGCCATTACCGAAGAGAAAGTTTACAAAATTTCAAAGCAAGTTGTTTGTGTTTCCTACATTAGTCCAACTTGAGGTAGGGTGATAAGATAACCTTTATCAGTTAAAACTTCTATTGTATATTTATGTATTTGTTACTTAGTCTTTATCTCCAGCTCTCTAGTATTACTCTATACATGTATAAAGGTTCTCTGTATGTACATCAATACAACAACTGAAAATCATTCTCATCACCATTGTTTTATATATATATGTGTGTGTGTGTGTGTGTGTGTGTGAACAACTCTTGATGGATACAGATTGCAAATTCTTTTTCTTTGGTCCATGAACATGTGTATGTTTGTTTTGTTTTCGTTGAATTGCGAGAATATATGCGTATGTCTATGATTTTGGATTAAAAAATTATGGTATGGTAATGCAATTAAGAAATTTTGAATATAATTTTAAATTTTAATATTAGTGTGTGTGTATATATATATATATATAAAAATTAATAGGATTAATTTATTTTAAAATATAAATAATTGTGTATTTGTATTGTGTGAATATTGATCGGCCTGAAGGAATGTCCGTATTTAATAGAATTGCATATGTATTTATAGTACTAACCATATGATGATTATTTGGTTTTACATGTGGATAATAAATTGACCAAAAGGCAGATTTATTATTCAATACGTTCTTATTGTTAGCATTTGATTACTACGCCAAGATATCACTCACAAGTTAATATTTTTGTCCAAAGATAAAATGTTAATGGAGTGTATGCCCCATAGCTTGAGATAAAATTTTCCTTTATTTTCCTTTATTATTGATTTTATTTTGGAACTTATGTGAGTTTGTTTTGGTTATTCATTGTTCTTTATTCTATTATGAATGCTCCTGCTAATATTACTGCCAACTTCAATTATATTCTTATGCTAAATGACACTAACTTCAAGTCATGGCAAGAGAACCTTTTGATAATTCTTGGGGTCATGGATCTTGACCTTATGTTAAAAGTTTATTCCCTTTCACCTCTTATGGATAAAAATACCTCTGATGAAAAAAGGGATATAGAAAGGTGGAAGAAATCAAATCATATGTGTATGATGATAAAAAAAGATGGGAGTTTCTTATAGATATTAAAAAGAGGTTTGTTAAGAATGAAGAGGTTAAAATTAGTATGTTATTAATAAATCTAATTTTAAATGAGGTATTGGGGTAAAGGTAATATCAAAGAGTACCTCATGGAAATGTCTCATCTTAAATCTAAGTTAAAAGCACTTAAGCTAGAACTCTCTAAGGACTTGCTAGTGCATTGGGTTTTGATATCTCTTCAATACTATCTATCCAATTTAAAGTGAGCTACAATTGTCAAAAAAAAAATATTTGGTCACTATATGAGTTCATCTCACATTGTATTCAAGAAGAGGAAAGGTTGGAGTAAGACAAGATAGAAAGTGCTTAAAATTACAACATATATCCTTAACAAGGTTCTAACAAAAGCAACTACCAAAACCATTTACAAACTTTGGACTGGCAAAAAGCTGAGTTTAAAGCAGTTGCATGTTTAGGGATGTCCAACTGAGGCAATGCCTTATAGGTATAATGAAAGAAAACTAGACTGAAAGATGGTGATTTGTTATGTTATTGGATACTTTGAAAGATCTAGAGAGTGTAAGTTTTATGATCCCACAACTAAATCAATATTTAAGTCAAAAAATTGATGGTTCTTTGAGGATGTTGAGTTTGCAGGGAGAGATAGAGTTAGAGACTTTGTCTTTGAATAAGAATATGTTAATATTCTTATGGTTGCTACTAGTATTGATCAAGATTCCATTACTGACTTTGTTCAAGGCATAATAGAATAAAATAATGTTGGAGAACCTCCTATTTGAGAAATTATTCTAGAAGAACAGACTCTACCACCTTAAATAACGATGCCATTAAGGAGATCCACAATCATTAACTTTTGTCAATCCATGGAAAGTTTTAAATCTTAAAAGTGAATTGATGCCATGAATGAGGATATTAAGTCCATGAAAGACAATGACATGTGGGATCTTATTCTATTGCTAGAAGGTATGAAACTCATTGGTTGCAAATGGATATTTGAGATTAAGAGGGATTCGAAAGGCAATGTGAAGAGGTACAAGGCACATCTTGTTGCAAAGGACTTTACCTAGAAAGAAGACATTGATTATAAAAGGTTTTCTCTCCATTTTTTTTTTTGAAACTCTTTTAAGATTATAATAGCATTGATGGCATATTTTAATTTTAAGTTGCATTAGATAGATGTAAAGATAACATTTCTCAATGGCAACATTAATGAGACATTTACATGGTGCAACAAGGAAACTTTATGTCTAGAGACTCAAAGAATATGGTTCACAAACTTAAGAAATCCATTTATGGGCTTAAGCAAGCATCTCGATAATGATATTTTAAATTTCATCAAGTGATCATCTTATTTAATTTTAAGGTGAATTTGGTAAATGATTGCATATACCATAAGTTTTATGGAAGCAAGTATAATTTTTCTAGTTTTATATTTCGATAACATTTCGCTTAGTAGCAACGGTATAGGCTTATTGCATGAAACCAAGAGCTTTCTAGCTAAGAATTTTGAGATGAAAAATCTTGGTATTTTCTTTTTTGTGTTAGGCATCCAGATACATCGAGATCACTCTTAAGGTATTCTTCCATTATCACAAAAGGGTTATATCGAAAAAGTTCTCAAAAGATATGACATGCAAGACTATAAACCAGGTGATATCCTTGTGGCTAAGGGAGATAAGTTTAGTTTCAAACAGTGCCCTAAGAATGATTTTAAGGAAAAGAAAATGCAAAAGATTTCTTATGTATCTGCAGTAGGAAGTTTGATGTATGCTCAAGTTTGTATGTGTCCTGATATTGCTTATATCACTAGGATGTTGGACAAATATTTAAGCAATTTAAGAGTTGACGATTAGAAAGTAGTCAAACAAATTTTGCTTTATTTATAGAGAACAAAGGACTATATGCTCACATATCGAAGGTCAAATCAGTTTGAGATCATGCTCACATAAAGTATTGACCTAGAAAATCAACTACACATTTTTAAGGTGATTGATCGATGGATTCAAGTACGCTTCCACTATTTTTATGTCATAATTTTTATTAATTTAACATTAAAAAAATGGTTGTAAGATTTTATTCAATTTAAGATTTTTCCAACATTTTCTAAGAATAGAACAATATTTAATGAAGGGTAGACACGTACAAATTAAAATTGACCATGGAAGAATGTAGCTTTATCTGTTTTTGCACTTTTTTCTTTTAGAAAAAAAAAACTTCAGTAATTCTAATGAGGTTTTTTTTTTTCAATTACAATTCTCTTTATACATTTTACCCTGTTTTTTTTTTCACTTCAGACTCTTTAACTAAAATCTCTCAAAAGAATTAATATATGAGTGACCTAATGACTGATTTTTAATAGTATTGTTAGATGTATATCATTCAACTTCTAAAGTTAAAATAAAATATTACCTCTTATTATGTAGAATTAATTCAACTAGATTTACTTTTAAAAAAAATCAACTAGAGTTTGGTGATGTTTGGACTTTAAACCAAAGGAAGGAAGACAGTTATTTTATTAATCTTCACTTTTTTTGAGGAAAAAGAAATTGAAGGGTAGAAAAAAAAGCTCAACAGCTTTAAGACTATCCTTTGTCAACAGGCTAAACCCCAAACACATACACGTGTAAAACTACATCACTTATAGGCCAGCCTGTTGATGAAAAAGGCCCCAGCATATGTATGATGTCCTAATAGCTACACTCCTTTCTATTTTGTATATAAATAGCTAAAACTCTAAAGCTACAATCAAGTAAAGCATGCTAATAAAGCCAATATTGGCACTTCCCTATCATGTTGCCAAAACATTTCAATATCGCAACATCCAGGAAGCTAGATATTTTTGTTTTCTATTTACATTTCACTTGGTACTTGGCAACACCCAAGAAGTACCACTACTAATATTTGCCTTCATTAATATAAGATCTCGGAGTCAATTCGCCGCCATCAGATGATGACTGATCCGACATGCTATAACGGAAGCTAGGACTAGCCGGTCCAGCGTGATGCCATCCCATATGTGCATTAGTAGAGTTGTTTTGGTTTCCAATATCAATGTATCTATCGGGTGGATACTCAATTTGGTGAAATGATCTTGCAACTGCTTGATGATGGTGACTGAGATACTGATCCACACCTATTAATTTCCAAGCAATTAGTACATAAAAATTTGCACATGAATCATGATTGGTACCCAGTTATAATTAATAATAAGATTCTAAAATAATTAAAGTTACCTTGTGTGAGCAAAGCAATCTCACTTGAAACTGCAACAACCTCTTGTAAGGAGCTCCAATTTGCATGTGCTTGTCTCACCAAATTTTCAATGTAACCCTGAACCGAAATCCAAGATTTAAATTAATAAACAAATAAAGCTAAAAAATGAGAAATTTGACATTGAAATTAAAATTAACACATACCCTATTAATGTTTGAAAGATCTCTAGTTGAATATGTCTGCCCGTTGATAACAGCACTAACAACTTGACATATAGGATTCAAGGTGAGAGTGCAACTCTGCCCTTGAAAAATGTAATGTTTATTCCCCATCTCACATGTCCTCGCATGCTTTATGGTTACTTCCCACATTTTTTCGGACATCCCATTTCCCAAAATCTGAGAAAAAAACGAACATAAAATTATTTTCAACTTCAAATATTAAATTTGCTTGTTGATAATTCTCCAATTTAACATTTTAAAAGATGCACATATAACAAGAATGTGCATACCCCCCTAAGCTTTGATGGGTCGACAATGGACAATTTCAAGAAGTCTTGAACAGTTTTAATGTTGTTACGAGAGAGCTTTTTGTGGAAAGCTCCATCTTTCCCTATCTTCTCAAGACGCCACACTTCATCTTTCAACATTGGTGGGTGATGCTTCTTGTACACTACATTCAGAGAAGATAATTTCATCAATTACAGCCACACATACACGACTTTCAATAGATATCCATCATTATATATTAATCACTTATTCAAAAGAGAGAGAGAGAGAGAGAGAGGTAAGCCAATTGTGAAATTTTCATAGATGTTATAAATCAATTATCTTTAAATTGAAATAATTGAAATTTGACTAGACTAGATGAAAAGAGCACTCAACTTTGATCAGGACAAAAAAAAAAGAGAAGAAAAAAGCTCTTTTGCAAACTATGTGACAAATTGACTAAGACCTAGCCCACATGATGTTGAAAGGGATAAGAAAATAAATTGAGGGTTTAGGTAGAATATTTCCCTTATTAAATTTGCTGGAGAGTGATTATTGGTTAAGTGGGACACCAACAATTAATGTCATGTAACATATGGTTGCAAATTTATGCTTTTTGTTGATGAGTTTCTTGCAAATATATAGTATATGTTAACGTTAAAAAAGAAAAGAAAAAGATGTGTCCAAATTGATTGATGTAATGGATGGTATACCTATTCCATTAAGGAGCAATTCTTTTGAATCAAAAAAATTGCAGAAAGAGTATGCAAAAAATTTAAAATGTAGCCATCACTGGCAATTTTTTCAATTAAGAAATTAAGGGATAAACAATAATCAAAACATGATGTGATAAGATGATGAAGTGTGCATATGTGTCTTCTGTGTGTGCTCATATCATATCAGTGCTAGCTAGTCATTTGAACAAGTAGAAACATAAATAATAGTAGAAAATGACCTTCAAGTAGACACTTGAAATTTTTTATCAAATATGTTTCAGAAAATAAATAATAAGTTTGTTTTGGTCATCTCACTACAAGGGTTTGACTCAAGACTTAATAATTTATTGATTAGATTCTCCAATTTACTTGGTCATCTATCATTGGGAAAGAAGATATTGGTATTATTAATTAGTTAGTTGGTTTTAATTAATTCAAACCCAACTCTAAATAGACAATTAAAAAGAATAAGTGTTAAACCAAACTATATATTGTCTATCATAATCTCATTAAATCAAACTATATTATCCCAGAAAAAAAAATGGTCCTCTAAAGGAAGATCTCTATGCAATGAATAGCTCTTATGTCATAATAGAACTTAATTCTTTATAAAAAAAAGAACACAAAACCATAGCCATCATCTTATATTTTATGTTCTAGCAACTCTATTATAAGAAATAAGATATTGATTGTTCAATGGTAAGAATTAATTGCACTAATGCATGCATAAAACTATATCTTTGGTTAGATTAATTAGTTGTATAATCCTATAACCTATATATAATTTTGTTAATTAAGAAGTTGTTTAAACTAATGTTTTGTATATTAATTAATTTATCACACAATATCTAGTCTCAAATGTTGAATAATTTAGTAGCATTACTCCCTTTAAAGCATGTAAAGATTAAAAGTTAGATATTTAGTTTCCCTTCATTAGTTAAAAAAAAAAAAATCACACAACTTCTAGCAATTAGCAAGAAATTAAGTACCCTTCAATAATATAGCTATATCTAAGTTAAATTAATTAGCTTATGGCTGTAAGAAATTAACTCACATTCTCCTCGATGATCCTTGACGACAAAAGCACCGGTCATTGCTTCACGAATCCGAACACCTTGCGAGCTACCAAGAACAACTCTTGCACCGAGCCTAAACCTCCGGCTTCGAATCCAGCTCGAATTGTCAGTAAACTCAATCTCTCCAATCGGTGCAATTCCATCTCGTAACGTTACCGTCAAGCAATCTCCTGCAAGTAAAGGCCGCTTCCCTTCTCTTTCTTTCAGGATTTTGTTGTCGAATTTTTGACTCGTCCAGGTACTCTCGTCATCAGAGGGGAAGTCTCCGTCAAGAACCACAATTTCTACTTTGATTGGGTGAGAGAGGGACGTTGGGATCATCACACCGTCATGAGTTGTGTCTACTAGTTGGATTTGAAGGGAATTGCCATCAAGATCAACGATTTTGCTTCCTGTGAATATTGGGAGCTTAAGATCTTTCCTGAAGATTAGCTGTAAACTTGAGGGTGGTGATGGCTCAGGTGCTTGAATTCGCAAAGAAGGAGACCGAGTGAAAGAGCGTGTACACACCCGTTTTAGACTATTCTCCACTTCTTCGGTCACCTATATACATAAATAAATAGGTGCAAAACATAAACAAAACTTCCACTAAGATCAACTTGGTTCTTTATATTATTTTGAAAACATCAAACGTGTTTCTTGTTGTAGGGTTCATGGTTATATGTATTAAACTTACTAACTAATCTAAAGAAAGAAAATAAGATGAACCAATTATATAGGTAAAAGAATTATGATTTGCATATTAAACCTACTAGTTGGATGTATATCGGAGTAGTGACATATGTATTATATATCATAAGTTCAACCTTCGTTGGATGTAATAGACTGAAGTTCGTAAAAGTTTTTCAATATAAAAATGGAAATGAAGTGGTGTTTTATGTGGTTTTTCATGAACAAATTAAAGTATAGAAAGGAAAGATCTATAGCTAAAATGGATATGAAGTGTTTACCACTTTCCTAAGCATTGGCTCCAAGGCCAAACAAAATTTCTGCATGGAATTCACCATAAGAGCTTCTGCAATCACCCTGTTAAGAAAGAAAATTGCACCTTGTGATCAGACTTTATATGGACTACAAAACTTTTTCTTATAATTCCTTAATTTTTTTTCCCAAGAAAGTAGAAAGAAAAATTTCAGTAAAATAAAGACTTTTTTGGACAGAAAACCAGAAGATTTAAGAATCCTGACATATCCAAGAAAGCTGTGCTATTGTTTGATTAGCAAGATAAATAGGGACTAAAACACATACGTAGCAAACGAAGGTCCAGCTCTAACTCGTTTTCCAGTTGGTAGATCTGGGTCTGCACCTGAATCATCAATAAATCGTTTTGTTGCCATATCTAATGATTCTTAGAACAAGAAAGAGGTAATGGGCAGTTGCATTTAGGGTTAATTAGAGATAAAAGAAAAAGGTGAGAAGGCTATGTGTATATAAAGCGTATAAAGTCAGACAAATAGCTACTAAAATAATAATAAAAAAGAAGGTTCATGGAACCATAAAGGAAACAGCTTAGAAAGTGAAAAACCGTAGTGACCTAGGCTGCCATGATGTAAAGACTTTGACGTCAACTCACCCATCTTGCTAGTCAACCTATCTATCTATTTGTATCCCTTGATTTGCCTTACCAAATGATGATCAGAACTGAATTCAAGGGCTATGATTAGCCTGCTATTAGATTGAGTCCAAAATCTTTCTTAGACACACATGTATTAGATTGGAACTAACGTTGTTGGCTTGAAGAAAATATATTCATAATTTTGCTATGCTTCCAAGAAACAGGATTTTTTGGGAAAATATACATGAAGGTACGTATGTAGGTCCAAATTAACCTAATTGCGGCTTTCTATTCTTATTTAAAATTTTGATTGATTTTTAAAACTTATTTCTTCATGCTAAAAAAAATTAATTTGGCCTAATTGGATTTTTAAAACCTGTTATTGTAATTATTTTGTAACATAACCGATTTTTTTCTTATCCATTAATCTGACATTAATTAATTTTTAAAATTAATTTCTTCATGCTAAAAAAAATTAATTTGACCTAATTGAATTTTTATAACCTGTGATTGTAATTATTTTGTAAGATAATCGATTTTCTTCTTATCCATTAATCTGATAAAAAGTAGGAAATAACTTTTTTTTTAACAATTGAGAGGCCATCACCTATGTGTGGAAGGGCAATCGAACTCATGATCTTATTTCATAATATTTATCACATGAGTCACTAAACTACAAAGGGAAGACACTTTTTTTTAGAAAGAAATAGGAAAATAAAATTAGAGGCAAATAGTTAGAATATTCTCATATATTTATGTGAATAACTAGATTATATTAGATGTATTATATGCACATTTATTATATAGGACAACATATATTTTAAATATTTTATTTTAGAAAATAAAAAATTAATAAATATTTTTTGATAATATATATAACAGTTGGAACTAATTGGAATTTTTTAATAAATGTACAATATTGAAATATTATAAAAAAACACATATAGTTTGGTGTAAGGTGTATCTATTCGTCCATGAGGTTTTAGGTTCAATCTTCCAATATTTTTTTAAATTAAATTTCACAATTTGAATAATTGAAAATTGAATTGAACAATAATGACAAACTTTCGGTCAATTCAGTAACCAAACAAATATATATATATATATATTTCTTTGGATTAAAACTTAATCATTTGTTACTAAATATTGATTTCATAAGAAATTGACTCTATTTCCATATGGCCTTTCCAAATTTCGACATGCGACTGATGTTAGATTTCTTCTTATGGAGAGAAAACATACAAAATAAAGGGACAATCATTCTAACATCAAGGCCGCATGCAAGAAAAACACCATACAAGCTAACCCACCAAGGATATAAATTTTCTATTAATTCTGTTGCTATCTCTATATTAATTATTGATACATAAAATAATCTTAATATAATTATTTATATTATACTCTTTTATTATAATATAATTATACATAAATAATATTGTTTATGTCTATATATCAAATAAATAAAACAAGTAACATTATTTAGGGAAAAAAAGCTTTACCCGCTCACCAATTTTATTTAATGATTAAAATTAATTTTGGTAATTATTTAAAAAAATTAACGCTAATGAATTTTTTTTCTTTTTGCACTTAGTCCTTATATTTGGACTTTTAAAAGGAAAGTGTGGGGGAATGGAGAATTGAACACATGCCGCCTATTAATGTTTTGGTTCTATAATAGGATAAATTATCCATTTTAGGTGGGTTAAGCCTAATGAATTTAGTTTGAACACAAGTAGAGTTAAAAAAAATATACAATCTGATATTAAAATTAAAAAATTAGTAATGTAATTTGATAAATTAAAAAAATGTAAAGTCAAAGGTTTCTTTTAATAATTAAGCAAAAAATATATATTATGAAGCTATTATTTTATTTTCTTCTGATACATATCTAAAATTGCAACTACTTTTTGTGCTGTATGTCACAAAAATCTTACGCTACTTAATATGTTGTTATTCTTAATTTTTTTACATTTTTTTTCAAATTTCAAATAGTATTTTCCTTTAAAAATTAAACTAAAAAGCAAGAAAAATATTTTTGTGTTGAACAATATGTAAGAAGACACTATCTCAATATCTCTAATTTTTAAAATTTTCTTAATTCTATAAAACTAAATAATAATTATTATAATATTATTAACAATGCATTAATAAGACAAAATTTTTAAATTAAAAATATAAAAAATAATAGACTCTGTGTGTATATATATAAAGATATTATTAAATATATATTGCTATTGTAAAATATAAGGTAAATAAATAAAAAGCAAAGAAATATTATTTTTTATTTTTAAAAAAAAAAACTGGTATGACTAAATGATTTTTTGCCACATGTTTGTAATCACGTCAAATGGTTTCGTTAATATTTTGATGAGATAAGTTAATTATTCTAAAAATTTAAACAATAAAAAATTAAAAAATTAGAAGAAATGAATTTTTTTTTTAAAAAAAAGAAAAAGGGAGTCCATTAGTACTGGCGGCCATAGAAATCATTAATTAGCAAAAATAAATAAATAAATAAAGTGTAGTGCTGCTGCTGCTGCTGCTGCTGCTTTCACCTAATCTTAAAAGACAATTGAAGGGCGGTGCAAACATACCATAATCTTCTCCTGAAAATTCCTATCCATACAAATGACTTGACCTTTGAAGAAAAAGAAAAAGAAGAAGAAGACGAAGAATCCTCCTCAGTGTCGGGAAGTTTGGCAGCACTTTCATTGTAAATTACTACATATATACCATCCTATCTACAAATGGCGACTGATCAGAAAGGTCACTGTAGGTTCCATATCATACCCACTATAACTACAAACCTTTTCTCCATTTGTGTTGTGTTCATACTTCTAATTAATTTGTCTTAATAGCAATAGTTATTTTATGTGAAAAAGCAAGTGGGGACTAGTTTCAACAACCATTAAATGAAGAAGAGGGCCCTATGTACCGCTCTTGGATTAAACCCTTGCTAATTTATTAAATGTTGAATTAGTTGTTACGAGATTTATTATATTATTTTATTATTTTATTCATAATAAATTAAATTAGTTAAAATTCAACGAGTTATGTATATTTGTACATTAGATAAAAAAATAATATGGATTAAACACTTTTTAATATATTAAATGTTAAATTAATCATTATGAAATCTATATCACTTTTATGGTTCTATTTGAATTGAATTTAATTAATTAAAATATAATGAATTTTGAATATCAGTGTATCAGATAAAAATAAAATGACTTCGCTTGAGAATGCGTGTGAATTTCTATTTTAAATTTATGAGTTGGAAATAATATAATAGAATATAGCTAAAAGTTATTAACTACATAAAAATACTGATTTTAATTGATTTTATGAAAAATTTCTAAATACTTTTATTGTCTAAAACAACATAATCATATTAAGATAAAATTATAAAAATAATAAAAAAAAATTTAACAACTCATTTAATATAACTACATATATCATGTGATTTTAATTTGATTTGTCACTTAAAAAAGAGCTTTTTATTATTAGTAATGAAAATTCATAATAAATAAAATGATATAATGAATTTGATTCACTTTATTTTGCTCAAATATTATTGTAAATATAAATAATTGTTCTTTTGACATAAAACAGTAACTATATAAATGAAGTCTTTATATTTAATTAATAATAATAATATTGAATATCGGAATGAAATATAATATGAGGGAAGGTACCATCATAATGCCAAGACATTCCTTTCCCATGTGTACTCACTCTCATTTTTCATTCTTTTTGAATTCGGGAAGACAATTATATAGTGTTGTGAATAGTAACATGAACAGTATTATCATTATCATTGTTGATTATAAATAATGAAAATGTTTTTTTTTTCAATTTAATTATTCCTCTGTATCATTCAGAAAAAAAAAATTATAATTTAAAAAATTTATCTTATCTAGCCCGGGCACTAGTGAGATCCATCGTTAGGATAATGTGTTGTTTGTCCTATATAACTTTTGCGTATTTGGCTTATTCTTGTCCCATAACTTGTGAATTAAAATTGTTATTATCATTGTCTCTTTCTAAATTTCTTTTTTTGAACAAATATCTCTTTCTGAATTTCGGTACATATATAAAGTTTTTTCATCATTAATCCATTATCTTTGCCGAGTATTTAAGGGTGTAATCGAAACCAAACTTTAACTAATTCATATTTAGTTTACTTATAATTTAGTTGGGTTTGAGCTAAATTTATCATACCATTTGATATGTACGAGTTCAAATGAATCTAAAAAATTTAAACAAATTAAAATTATATATTAAAAAAATTAAAAATAAATTATTTACTAAATAAATTATAATATATTAATAAAAATTATAATTTTATTCTAAAACATTATGTATAAAAATTTATGTACTATATATTTAAAATTAAATTATTAATATTAAAATTATGAGCTAGCTTGTTTGCAACCTTTATAAGTTAAATTTTGTATTGATCTCAACTCTTCTATTAAATGAACTTTAATATATGAAATTAAATGATTTTGATACCAATACAGCCCTACAAGTATTCATCCACTTCTAGCTTGCACAGTTTCCACACTTGTACCAAAGTTTCCGTTTACTATTCAAATTTCAGAAAATGGGCCTTATCTGGGAGATTGAGCCCAATTAGTACATTGCACACACTTCGACTCTTGTATGGAAGATTTTGCATTTGCTCAGTCTATTAAGTACTATACTCGATAATTAAGTGAGATATATATATATATATGTGAAATATTTTAATTTTTGTTGGTATAAAAAAGATAAAATTTTTATTATCCATAAAATGATAGCAATCTTTTCATTACTTCTTGATATTTATATTTCCGATATATATGCCATTAAAATTCAAAAAAAATTGCTATTTTTCCATGTGTAACAAATTTCCATCCATGGAAAAAAAATTGACTTGATTTTAATTAATCACAAGGAAAAAAACCAGCAATTCTTATGTGAATTGCTTGTCACTAAAAAAATGAACAAATGTTTGTAAAAATGAGCAAGGTTGACATATGTTCTTGTGCACAAAATTCTATTAACAAGTGGGTTGTGTGGTTCACCAAAAAACAAAAGAAGCAAATGAGTAAGAGAAATGGACTAAAATTGCATAACCTTAGGACCAAATCTCAGCAATCTATCCAATGCATTAGGCAGGAATTTTCTTGCAAACAAAAAGCAAATGTCACTCTTCTTCTCCTTGTCATCATTACACTCACCTGATCTCGCTTTCCTTAGCCCCTCCAAAAATTCCATAGTGATGCTCATTCTTCCAAACCTACTAGGATGTGGCCCATGCTTCGACCAATCCGCCCATGTCAATGTCCTGCCTGTGTTCCTCCTCCGAAACTTGATGTTAACTAGTGTTGGCAGATAGTGCTCATCACTGTAACATTTCCTCTTGCACAATTTCTGAAACACTGGAAAACATTTCCTATCCGATACCACCCCGATGGCGAGCCCACGGTCCATTTCGAACCACTGGGAGCCCTTTCGCCACTGATCGAGCCGAATAGTGGGCCTCATTTTCGGGTTGTATCGGCCTCGGCCTGTTGTGGTTGGCAGGTCATAGACCTCTACATGCGATTTTGTTGCACCCATTAAGTAATGGTAAATTGTGGTGAAATTGAATAGAGGAATGCAAGACTCTGAGATGAGAACAAAACGTTGGTTAGAGAAATCTAACAGGGCATTGGCTAATAACCTACGCTCAGCTTCCATCAATGTAAACATTCCCCATTGCACCTCCTGCATTCGACAATAAAAATTGAAGACAATAAATCAATATTTTAGTTGCCTTCTGACAATATTTACTAACAAAAGCATACATAACATCAAGTCCAAGTCCATACATATTAAACGACTCAAGAAAAAAATATATATAGCCCATCCCGCTTAGGCCAGGTGGCTTCCCACCTTGGCAAGGGGATGGGCAGCCATGTGAGGGGGAGGTTCAATACCCCCACCCTTTCCCCGGAGACCAAAATAAAGAAAAAAAAAAAAATATATATATATATATATATATTTATTAATAAATTATATGGTATTTTTGGTGTAAGTTACGGAAATCTAAAGTTCAATGAATTTTGATTAATTCGGTTTGACCTTAGCAAAATTATAAAAGTAGTAAAAATTTTTTAACAATTAATTTAATGTGATTCAATGTATTAGAACTCGAACTCAAGACTAAAATTATATAGTGTTTTAATGCAAAAATTTTGGAGTATTATTTTTTATGTATGGGTATAATCTTAATTAAATGAACTCTTCATATGGAAAAGGCAAATTCAAAAGAAGATGAAAATTTTGGTTATATTGATATTTTTTGTGCAATAGAGAAAGCAAGAAGAAAGGAATATTGTGAAAATGGTAGAGTTGAAGTGCAAGGGAGAATATTGGAGAAAAAAGTGATTTTTTTTTTTCTTTCTAAAATGGGAAGCGAGGGAATGAAGAAATGAACATATAGAATCTTCTTTTTTCAGTTGGAAAGGAGTACAATCCATGTGATCACAAATTAACTGCACATGTCCAAAAATAATTAATTTTACACTGAATCTACTTTGAATTTAATAATATATATTTTTGATTAATTGATATTTTCATTTTTGATTGACATTCTTACTTAAAAGAACTGTGGAAGTTTCAAATTTGAATCTATACATACGACTACTATTCACTAATATTGATGATAGTTTATTATCTTTATAGTGAGTGATAAATCGACAATTGAAATAAACAAAATAAAATATAAAAAATATTATTAAAGTTATAATATTATGAAAGCATATCAACTATGGAAGCAAATAGAATGTGCAGACAGTGAAGGTTCATCTGGACAGAATTTGCAGACATGCCCAGAACATGTTTGCATCCGATGGTACCTACACATGTACATACAAAGGTGCAGTCTCGAAATAAGCCAATTTTGAGAGAGTCATAGTCGTGCCTACATGTAGCACAGCATTTTATCTTCGTGTTACAAATAAAATTGGTCTGAACATTACGATTTTGACTAATGATTTTTTAATTACTTCTTTTCATTCTAACTGGTGAAGCAATACCAAAGTTTAAGGGTATATTAATGGTTGTGCGTTTGAATTAAGATTAAAGGAAGGTAAATGTTACTCTTATAATGCATTAGCCTCATTAACCTAGTTTGACAAACTTTAAAATATTAAGGTTGACGGTTAATCCCTTAACATTTAAGCTCCTTTTTATATATTTTTATTAACTTAATTGGAAGTAAGGAAAAAGTCTGTAAAAATTTATTTTATTGAATATTTCATTTTTTTATTATTTTATATTTATTTATAATTAGTTTTTTTTATATTAATGAACTATAAATCAAATCTATAAAAAATGTATAGATTAAGTTATTTCTCTTTATTTTTTATGTGTAAGAATGTATAAATATATATTATATAACTTTATTTTATGAAATTTTATGAAATTTTTAATTATTTGTTTTTTAAAATTAATTTTATTATTTAAGAAAATTTAATAATTTATTTATTTATTATTTATATTATTTTAATTATTTCATATATATTAACAATTTTTTTTAAGAAAATAATTATACAACTTATACATTATTTTTTACTTACCAAATAAGGGTAATAATATAACTATTATACTCGTAATTGTTACTCCCTTAATAGTTACATCAGTAACTGTTACATTCCATATCTTTAACCCCGATCCAAACACACTTAAATAAAAATTTTATTTATATAAATGTGCATATGTGTGTCGAAAAAGAATTTTGAATAAATATACACATAAATAATTTTGAACTTAAAAGATTTACTTTGATTTGTTGGATTTTTTTTTTTTTAATTTTGGTAATATCTTTGTTTCCATACTTATGTGTGTGTATATATATAGGCTGAAATCAAATTGATTAGTACCAACAGATTTTTACCTTTGTATAGAAGTGACAGTTATGTTTATGTTAATTCTTACTTTATATGTATTTTTCTTTTAATTGTGCATCTATATATGTTTGAACAGATAAACAGTTCAATGATTTTAGAAAAATATACAGCTAGATTTTAGATAATAATCTGTATATAATTATAATTAAGCAATTACCATATAGATCAAATAGCTTAGTTAAAGACAAATGGTTTCCGCTGCTTCCCTTCTGGTCAAGTGTAGAAGTTGATATTTACATCAATTCACCCACAACTGTTACTCACCAAAAACGTTCTTCTCATATATATATTTTTTTTTAAAAAGAATGTGGTAACTTGTTTTAGTTGATTAATTAATTTTTGTACTCTAAATTTCATAAATATACAATAATTAATTAATTAATTATTGAAGGGTATTCAAAAGTCAACCTCAATTTACGTGTTAATTGAACTAAATGTCTTTTCTTTTAATCCCGAAGTTTCAAATTCTTCAAAGAAATAAGCAACACTAAATGTTTGTAATATTTAACCTGCAAGTTTTTTTATTTTTAATTATAATTATTCTATGCTGTATAATTTTCCAGTTTTAATACAATTTTGAATCTAATAAAAAATAATGAAAAGAACGAAAGAAGAAATTAAACTGACCTTGCTTGGAATCATCCTGCCATCAAAAACAGAATTTGAAGGCATGGAGGCATTGAAAGATGGATTCGTATGCACATAAATTGAATAAAAACCTTCATGACCTTTAAAGAACAATTCCCACAAAGGAGCAAAAGGCAAAAGCCCTCTTGTCAAGAACAAGAATGCAATCTTTGGTATACGTTTGAATGGAAATTCATGCGCACGAGGAGCCATTGATGCTCTCCATAACAGCTCTTCTTCTTCCATATCATGGTAAACAATAGGAGGTGTCAAGAACTCGTTTAGACCGATTCGAGTTTTCCTTATCCTCGTCGCATTCGAAATGAGAGGTAAAAGAATATTATTGGGTGGAGGAGAAGATGAAGAAGATGAAGAGTTAACGGATGAGGAGCTTTGGGCGGAGAATTGTTTGAGTTGAAAGTTGGTGAAAGAAGCAGCGTCTTTAAGAAAGAAACTGAGAGTGAGACCAAAGGTTAAACCACAGCCGAAGAGAAGGGTGTAGGAGATGAAGGTGCGTAAATGAAGCATTTGACCATTGATGAGCTTGATAGAGGTCTGTGATTGTGAAGGCAGTGGCTGATCCATGCTCTTCATGGTTATAAAAAAAAGGGTTTTTGTTCTTTTAGTTTTTTTTTCTTGAGAAATTTCTTTTAGTCTGTTGGAATGAAGTAACGTTGGGCTTTCGATGGGATTTTATGGAGTTCCTTTTTTTTTTTTAAGAAAGAGGGATTTTTATGGAGTGGTTGAAATGAAGTTATGTGTTAATGGCTTGTTGTTTATATGTATATGAAAGGGTTCATGATGCTTCAGCTTCCCTTCTCAAGAGAAAATAAAAGATTCTTCGTATAACAATCTAAGCACGCTCCATGTATCAAAAGATATAACAAGATAACATATATATCACTACTATATAGGATAATGTTTTGTGCGACTACTAGCCACAATGAACAATACGTTATTAGTAGCAACTTTTAAAAATATTTCCTTCTATTT